>SNQJ01S0039466.1:28023-38696 GCA_010110895.2 Picea sitchensis
ATCCCATTGATCCACCTTTACAAAATACAAAAACATTTCATTTCTTAAGTTACCAAGCACCTTTGGTCTGCAACCACAAAGGGTTTCTTGGAGTGATAACAGAACCCCTTCACACCTGAGAAGAAAAAATGAAATTTTAATTTAGAAAAAAAGCAATCTAATAAACTAATTAAAGGCAAGTTACATAATCTATGATTTTGTAGCTAGTATAATAAAACAAAATAAAACAATTTAATTTATAACAAAACAAACCAATCGTTAATTCCAAGAAGAATGTTTACCCATTTAACATTTGAAAAAGAGGGATGAGATAATTTCGAGTTGATAACAACGTTGAAGTTGGAAGAAGTTTTTATAACAATATCCCCTGGCTTCCTGAACCTTTTGCTAGCCCTGGGGGAAATTTGTTGGATGCTGGCTCTCATATCCTCATTTTCTCTTTCCAATACCAAGTTATGAGCCATAACCTAATTTAGCTTAGCTTACAAATAAGGGATATCATGTTAATACCTATGGATCCAATTGAAACAATCCTCACAGTATACCTATTCCAGATTCAATAGTGGGCGAGTATGATTTGAGTTTGATTGTTTATCTTGTGTCATAACCCTTTTCAAATCATACTTGATCCTTGAAAACCCCTCTTGTTATTTTATAAATGGAGGAAATTTAGAAACAAAATCATATTGGGGAGAATCCATTCTAGTGGCATTAGAACTGACGTCTTCAACATAGATTATATCCTCAATGACAATTGTGGGAACGGGTTTATCAAGGATCTGATGTCAATTCCTGGTCAACCTTGACAGAAGCATTCCATTCCTTTTATTTATGAAATATAAATCATTATCCCTCTATTTGTTTTTCTTACTCTATCTTTTGATTTTAATTTTATCTTCAGTAATCGAATTCTTTCCAGGATCATGGATGACAGGTGCCTTATCCCTTAGATGACTCAGAACTTCCTCCAAGGACTTCCTTGTAATGAATCTGTGCTTCTTGGAGGTGACCTCGGCTATTGGATGAAAATCAATAGGGGTATCGGGAGGTAATACAGGGTCTTTTGAGACTTGTATTTCAACTCGAAAATGTTGCATAGAGTGGGATGATATGCTAGGGCCGGTAGGCTCATCAACGCACATAGGTAAAATATGGATAGGTTCATATTACACTGAAACAAAACCATTCCTGACAAGAAAATATTGCCAACTATCTCTTATCTTTAGCAACTGGGCATTAACAAGAACCTGAATTAAATCATGGGGAAAAAGACTGGATTCAGAGTTGGGGTTTTGTCTTATGTAGAACCTGGACATCTTCTGGAGACTTATAAGAAAATAAAATGGCAAGTTTAACTTAAAACCCAAGAATACAATCAATAGGAGCACATGAAATAAAAACACCGGTCCATAGCATCCCTCACAAGTGATGAACTATTTAATTATCAACAACAAATCATGCCAACGAGTTTTGAACAATTGAATGGGTGTACCTTTAACATTATAGAGCGATTTTATGGATACCATCAGTAGATTCCAAGGGATACCTTATATCTTCAAGTTTTTCAACTAGCAGTCCCCTTCCTGCGACAGACCCATGGCCTCTGCTATGGATTCTTCATTTACTAGTAACTGCAGGTCACCTATTTTAGCTTTTGCACCATCAAAAGTCTTGGTGAAAGAGTGTGCGACTTCTATATTAAAACCCTCAAATGACTATACAAATTTAACCCAACCAAAAAGGGAGAGTTCATCTACAACATCGTTGTGAGAAAGCAGATCCTATAAGCCATTCGGCTCCACCCTAACTACAAGAACCATCATCTTGATTACAATATACCAAAAGATGCAGAATAGAGGAGTCTACGTTCGATCCAACCTGAAACAAATGGTATAGTTGGCATGGTCAAAGGTGACCCAAAAACTAAGATCTCAGGATGATGCTACCATGATTCCCACCCTAACTGTTGATTAAACCCCCGCACCAGAGGACGAATACACTCAAAAACCACCTCGCCTGCTAAGAACCTAATCCCTCGTTATGAAGCACCATCCATATGACGAAATGAATGTAATCTCTAGTGAACATGACATAGAGGTCAGGGTTTTAGAGCAAGGTCATTAGCCAGGTAATACATAGATTAGACCGTGACATAACAATTAAAGGAAACATTCAAATCATATGGTAATGTCATAGGTTTAGAACCAAAATCGCAAAGGGTAAAGTAATAACCAATACTTTGAAAATTGATTAAGGCATAACATGAAACAAATGTGATTGGGTACTATTCTAATGCTATAAAATGTTTACATAACCATATACTCATCAAGCTTAAATGTTTTGTGATTTTAGGTGTTTCAAAGGCTCATTTGGTTTTACAAGGAGAGAAGACTTTAGAGTTTATTTAATGTGTTTTTACAATAAGATTTCAATTTCATGTTTGACAGTCATGAAATTGAAATGGGTAAACGAGATATTTATCGATCAATTAAAACTCAAAACAAAAATGATCAATCAAGAAATTACTCAAAAACCATAATCAAACTCTTCGTAGACAAAATTAGGCATCTAATCAAAATTTCTTTTGCGATGTTGGTGTTTCAAAGATCGACGAAACGATATGAATATTTGGTTGCCAACATGGTCTGAACCTCTTTGAATAAGCAATGAAACTGACCCCTGATCTCATAATAAATGGGGCACCAGAAAATAAAGTACTCCTCAGTCTCGACCTCATGTAACTGGCATAACTGACAAAGAAGAATAAAATATCCTTCCTCAATGGAGTCATCGGTTTTGTTATGGATAAAATCTCATAGGGTGGAAAACAATACCTCCCTACGATCTGCCTATTTATCCTAGATAGACTAAGGGATAGATTCCTATGGCTTTCCTAGACTCAAGCAGATTGATTCACAATTAACCTTGAGAGTGGTAGAGATAGCATACCTTTCATTGTAGGTCATCCTTCTTATATTGATCCAAAAATACTTATATGTAAAATTAGTTCTTAAGTATATATAAACATCCGACCAGATTCGGGAAATGAAGAGCATCCTTGACTATTTGCAAAATAACATGTGAAAATACTCACTTATCCATAAACTTCAATAACACTGATGAATAAATTGCGGAAATAATATGTAGAAATGAAGTAAAATAAGATCAACAACAGTTCAAATGGCACATAAACATTTTTTAATGAAGTTCACCCATTTAGGGCTACGTCTCTGGGTCCCTTTTCAATCAGTGAGACTGTTCTTTAATGAATGGAATTACAAATAGAAATTTTCTAAATACACCCTTCAAGTATGCTACTCAATCCTAGAAACATAGGTTACCACTAAATTCCTTTCGAAATTCTAAGAAAAATGAGTATAAATTTGATTGTGTTCTGAATAGGTACCCAAAACACCCTTTTTGCATGCATAACGAGACTATGGGTATCATACATGACAAAATGAGATAATACTTTCATACACAACACTTTTACATCATCATCATATTCCTCTCGAAATTTTGAGAAAAATGAGTATAAACACCCTATACTTCTCTCAAAGAACTCAATAGCATGGAAAATGAGGCAAACCCAAAAGAGGTTCCCTCTTGCATGCAAAATGAGGAAATATTCACTTGGAATGAACTTCTATGCAATGTACTATACTCACTGTATCCTCTACATTGGTTTGTGTTCCCATTAAATAATCCTAGGTTGGCCAAACCACCCACCAGAATCTCGGGTTGTATTTATTAAACATAACTATTATATTGTTGGTTGTTATAACCAACACACATATGTGGCACATTGGTAGAAGGAATATTCCTAAGTCATTGGAATATTCCCTTGGAGGTCATGGGTTCGATTCTAATGTAGGAGCATTGTCAACATTGTCAGTGAGCACACGTGGCAGGAAATCTCAACGCTTGGGAATCATTTCGAAATCTCAAACACTGGGAGTTACTACAAATCCTTTGGGGAGCTAATGAAGAACAAAAGAATATCAAACTCTTGGAGGTGAAATGATCATGAGCGATCAAGGAGTTTCACTTCGAGTCTTGAATGTAATTGAACTTAGGTAGCAGTTAGGTTTTTGTTTTGAGTAGACAATTATTTGGGGGGAACCCTAAGGACCCTCTGAGATAAATAGAGGTTTTGTACGCCCAAATAAGGTTGTTGCGAGTTAGTATGAGTTTTTGAGTTTTATTTGTTGTTTGAGAATAGTAGTAGCCATTTTTATTTTCTAAATGAATATAACAGAGGAAAATTGATCCAAATGCGTGATGATGTTACTATTTTTTATTCTTTGTTATTGTGTTTTCATAAATGAATGAATTTCGTTATGAATGGATGAAACTGTGAATGTTAGTATGAGTTTCAATTGTTTCTCTTCTATTGAGTGAGTGTAAGGTGTGCACATAGAACACAAGGAGTGTGTGACGGGATCTATTTCGATTCTGAAGCTCAGAAGCGATAACACGAGACTTTCCCTTTGCAAGGAGTGCAAAGTGAGTGCTACAAGGCATGCGCAGTCATCCACAAGAACCAAGTCTTGCGTAGAAATCCACTGCAAGGTATGCATAGATTTGGAATTTGACTAAGTGTCGAAGTGACTCCAAAAGAGGCAAAGTCGCGAAATGCGAAATCTAGACTTGATCATAGCCATTTATCAAAGGAGAAGATATGGACCATTGATCTAGCACCATCATGGTTTTGGCTATCTGAAGAACGGAGGTAGGGAGACCCCTAAAGTCGTGAAACGCAAAAACCCAACATGATCACAATCGTTGATTGAAGAGAAGATATGGACCGTTGATCTAGCGCCATTGTGGTTTCAACTATCAGGAGAATGAAGGTAAAATCGTGACTTGATCATAGTTGTTGATCAAAGGAAGAATCTGGGACGTTGATCTAGTTCCATCGTGATTTTGACTATCGGGAGAACGGAGGTAGGAAGACCCCCCGGAGTCGTGAAACACGAAATCGCGAGGCACCTTTCATTCAAGTGCATGGTCACCGCCCATGTTCACATTGAAGGAAGATAGGGGAGGAGCTAGTACACGCTAAACTCTTTTAGAGGTTTCGAAGGTTGGGAGAATCGGGGTGATTCACATGCAAAGACCCACCACACGAATTCGCGAAATGCCTTTTGGGTTAGGCTCATGGTCACAACCAGTATTCGGGTGAGAGAAGCTTTCGCATGGTGCTTGTTCGCACAACGGAGTTTCGTGAAAAGGACCTGTGGACATTTCTTGAAGATTCCAGCTTGGAATCGAAGAGTTTCTCCAGCTTGAAGATTGAGAAGATCCAGATACCGGGAGGTCAGCAGACCTTGCTGAGGTGGGGGCACTGCACCAAGTGGTATTGAAGCTGATTTTCATCTGTAGATTTCAGGAAAAGGAGATAAAAGAGACAAAATAACTTGAAGCTACACTCTGTGTGTGAGAGACAGTCAACACAATTCCATCGAGGAGATGAGTGGAACAACCTTTAGCCAATCGGGTTGTAGAAAGGGAGATGCGAGAACTTCATGCAAGATTAGAGGCGATGGAGGCAGCGCAGAGAAGAGAACCTGATGTTGTAGACATCAATGATGCAGAGAAAAAAGAAGTAGAAGTTGAAGAATTTGCAGGAGAGAATGTTGTCGAGCTAGAGCCAAGATAGAGGTCCCAATGTATGAAGGCAATTTAGATGTTGAAGAGTTGTTGGATTGGGTATGATCCATGGATAAATATTTCGACTATGAAGACGTCGATGAGGAGAAAAGGGTGAGACATGCTATCACCAGACTCAAAGGACATGCCGCACCGTGATGGGATGAATTGTAGACTGAGAGGAGAAGCAAGGGAAAACAAAAGATAAAGAATTGGGACAGAATGGTAGCCAAGCTGAAGGCAAAATTCATGCCCAAATATTACCAGATCAATCTGTTCAGGAAATTGTTGAACCTAAGACAGAAGGGTATGACAGTTAAAGAGTACATAGAGGATTTCTACAAGTTGAACATCAGAACTGGACAAAGAGATAAAGATGAAGAAAAAATTTCCAGGTATATAAATGGCTCGAGGTATGAAATCCAGGATGATATCAGCATGATGTCAATAAGGTCTATGGAGGATGCTTATCAGTTCGCATTGAAGGGAAAGGAGAAGTTGGCCAAAAAACAAAGCCAGTGAGGTGGAGGTAGAAGCCCAGTTCCAAACAAAGGCAAGGGAGTTTCCTATGACAAGGCACAAAAATCCAAAGATGAGACTGAGAAACCACAAAGTCACTCGGAAAGAGGAGGAAGTTCCCGAGGAAGAAAAGATGGTGGAAGAAGTTCTTCCAAAGGAAGAGGAAGAGGCAGAGGAGGAGAAGTGAGATGTTACACCTATGGAAAGGTAGGACATAACTCTTGGGAATGTCCCGAGAGAAAGAAAGAAGGAGAAGGTGAAGCTCACATTTTGGAAGCACAGAGAAGGAATGTTGAAGCAGAAGGAGCAGAGGATGGAACATCCCTAATGTTGAGAAAATTTCTCTTAAAACCAGAGGCATAATTTGAGAAGCCAGTGCAGAGAAACATTCTCTTCAGGATAGCTTGCAAGACTAAGGATAGATTCTGCAAGGTGATAATTGACAGTGGGAGTACTGACAACTTATTATCCACAGAGATGGTGGAGAAATTGGAGTTGGAGAAAACTATACATTTGAATCCATACAAAATCTCGTGGTTGTAGAAAGGACACAGGGTAACGGTTACTAAACAATGATTGGTTGAATTTAAGATAGCAGGATATAGAGATGAAATTCTATGTGATGTAATTCCCATGGATGTATTTCATGTTTTGTTGGGAATACCATGGCAATTTGACATAAATGTCATTCATGATGGGAGGAAGCATACATACACCTTGGAGAAGAATGGTAGGACACACATGTTGTTTCCAATAGAGGAGAAGAAAGTGAGAGAAGAAGCCAACACAAGAATACTTCTCATGAGCGGGAAGGTACTCCTGAAAAAAGTCAAGAAAGGATATGATATGCAGTTTGTTGTGGTGAGGAAACCTAGAGTTGTCCTTACAAGTACTTCAATGGATGATTTTCCAGAAGCAATTAAGGAATTGTTGGATAATTTTGATAACATAGTGGTGGATGAGTTGCCTAACTCATTACCACCCATCAGAAGTATCAACCATCATATTGATATGATACCAGGAGAAAGTCTACCAAACAAAGAAACATACAGACTGACACCTCGAGAGAATGAGGAGGTAAAGAACCAAGTCCAAAAATGGTTAGACAAAGGGTTGGTCAGAGAGAGCTTGAGTCCATGCGCAGTGCCAACTGTGTTGAGTCAAAAGAAAGATGGAGGATGGAGAATGTGTACAAACTCCATATCCATTAACAAGAACACCATCAAGAATAGATTTCCTTTTCCAAGAAAAGATAGATTTGAAAAGTTGATATCAACAGATAAGAATTAGAGAGGGTGATGAATGGAAGACATCCTTTAAGACAAATGAAGGTTTGTATGAGTGGCTTGTTATGCCATTTCGCTTAACGAATGCCACAAGTACTTTTATGAGATTGATGAATGAAATACTAAAATATTTCATTGGCCAGTTTGTAGTTGTATATCTGGATGATATATTGATCTTTAGAAAGACTAAAGAGGAGCATTTGAGACACATGACACTCGTGATGAGAAGAATACAACAGGAGAAGTTGTTGATAAATCTGAAGAAGTCCTCTTTTATGAAGAAAGAACTCATTTACTTGGGTTTTGTGATCTCTTCAAATGAGCTGAAGATGGATCCAGAAAAGGTGAAAGCAATCAAAGAATGGCCATGACCAAGAAGCATGTTTGAGGGAAGAAGATTCCATGGATTAGCAAGTTTCTATAGGAAGTTCATCAGATATTTCAGTTAAATTTGTGCACCAATGATGGATACAGTGAAGAAGAAGAAAAATTATTTTAAATGGACAGAGGAGGCCGACAGGAGCTCCAATATATTGAAGGAGAAGATAACAGAACGACCAATTCTCGTCTTGCCAAATTTTGAAAATACATTTCAGGTGAGATGTGATGCAAGTGGAGTTGCAATTGGAGCAGTTTTGAGCCAGGATAATAAACCGGTTTCCTATTTCGGTGAGAATCTGAATGAGACTAAGAGAAAATTCTCCACATACGATAAGGAAGGTTATGCCATAATTCAAGCACTGAAGAAGTGGAGACATTACCTTGTCCCACAAGAATTTGTCTTGTATAGAGATAACCAAGCTTTACAATTCATAACCAGACAGGAAAAATTGAATCAAAAGCATGCAAAGTGGATTGAGTTTATGCAGAATTTTACTTTTTTCATAAAACATATTGTTGGGAGTGCTAACAAAGTTGTTGATGCATTGAGCAGAATATGTTTGATTCTGCAGGAATTTCAGGTGAAGACCTTGGGGTTTGAACACCTTAAGAAAATGTACAGTGATGATCCAGATTTCAAGGAGGCATACAAAGAATGCACGAATCATGTGTTGAGAGATAGGATCCAATGGGCAGAGTATATGGTTCAAGAGGGATTGTTTTTCAAGGGAAATCAATTATGCATACCAAAATGTTCAATGAGGGATAACCTTTTGAAGGAGAATCATAGTGGAGGATTGGTTGGACATTTCGGCCATGATAAAACATTCACACAGTTGAGCAGTTCATACTATTGGTCGGGTATGAGGACAGAAGTGATGAAATTTGTGAACAGATGTAGAATATTCCAACATGCAAAAGGTAAACGACAGAACAATGGATTGTATCAACCATTGCCAATACCAGAGAGGCCTTGGGATGCGATATGCATGGATTTTGTGTTAGGACTACCAAGAATGCAAAGAGGATGTGATTCCATATTTGTGGTGGTGGATAGATTTTCAAAGATGGCACACTTTATCCCATACCAAAATACCAGTGATGTAACACATGTTGCAAATCTGTTTTTCAAGGAAGTTGTGAGACTTCACGGCCTACCCAAAAGAATCATCTCAGACAGAGACACAAAATTTGTTGGTCACTTTTGGAGAACACTGTGGAAGAAGTTGCGGACAGATTTGTACTTAATCTCAACTTATCATCCTCAGAAAGATGGACAAACTGAGGTGGTGAACAGAATTTTGGGAAACTTATTAAGGAGTCTGGTCACTGAGCACCATAATCAGTGGGATTAGATTATGCCACAAGAAAAATTTGCATACAATGACTCACTAAACAAAAGCACTGGAAAAATCTCATTCCAGATATTGTATGGAATGCAACATAGGGGAGTATCTGAGTTGAGATACTTGGGACAGAGTGAGATCAGAAGTGTTGGAGAAAAATATTTTGCTACTGAAATGCAGAAGCTCCATAGCCAGATCAGAAAAAAAAAAATTACGCAACTTTAGCCAAGAGTACAAGCATAGAGTTGATCAACATCGCAAAGAAATTCAATTTGAGGTGGGAGATTAGGTTTTGGCACATCTCAGGAAAGAAAGGTTCCCTAGGGGGACGTATAACAAGTTAAAAATGAAGAATATAGGACCATGTATGATCTTGAGGAAGTTTGATGCAAACGCCTATGAGATTGAGTTGCCAGATGATGTGGGCATATCACCCATATTCAACGTGTCAGACATGTATCCTTATAGGAAATATGAGACAGAGGGATCAGAAGATAAAGATAACATTCGGTGGGAGAAACAAATGCCTATAGCAGAAAAACCACAGATGGAGAATATTGTTGATCAGAAAATTGGCAAAAAAACCAGGAGGAAGACTTATTTTGAATATCTGGTCAAATGGAAGGGACAACCAATAGAAGATGTTGGTTGGGAGAATGAAGTTTATATCTAGAAGCATAGAAATTCGATGCAGGATCTCATGGACAAGATTCCATGAATTTTTGTCCAGGGGGAGTATGATGCAGGTGCATCGTCAAGGTCATTAGCAAGCACACGTGGCAAGAAAGCTCAACGCTCGGGAAAATTTTTGGAATCTCAAATGCTGGGAGTTAATGAAAATACTTTGGGGAGCTGATGAAGAACAAAAGAAGATCAAACACTTGGAGGTGAAATGATCATGAGCGATCAGGGAGTTTCACTCTAAGTCTTGAATGTAACTGAACGTAGGTAGAAGTTAGATTTTTTTTTTGAGTAGACGAGTAGTCGGGGGGAACCATAAGGACCCTCTGAGATAAATAGAGGTTTTGTACACCCAAATAAGGTTGTTGCGAGTTAGTATGATTTTTTGAGTTTTATTTGTTGTTTGAGAATAGTTGTAGCCATTTTTATTTTTTGAATGAATATAACAAAGGAAAATTGATCCAAATGCGTGATGTTGTTACTGTTTGTGATTCTCTGTTATTGTGTTTTCATAAATGAATGAATTTCGTTATGAATGGATGAAACTATGAATGTTAGTATGAGTTTCAATTGTTTCTCTTATGTTGAGTGAGTGCAAGGTGTGCACACAGAATGCAAGGAGTGTGTGACAGGATCTGTTTCGATTATGAAGCTCGGAAGAGATAGAACGAGACTTTCCCTTTGCAAGGAGTGCAAAGCGACTGCTACAAGGCATGCGGAGTAATCCTCAAGAACCAAGTCTTGCATAGGAATCTGTTGCAAGGAGAGCACAGATTTGCAAGTCAATTAAGTGTTTAAGGGACTCCAT
>SNQJ01S0039466.1:38948-56760 GCA_010110895.2 Picea sitchensis
GCCATTTATCTAGTTCCATCGTGATTTCGGTTATCGTGAGAACGGAGGTAGGGAGACCCCCAGTGTCGCGAAATGCGAAATCGTGAGGCACCTTTCATTCAAGCACATGGTCACCGCCCATGGTCACATTGAAGGAAGATAGGGGAGGAGATAGTACATGATAAACTCCTATGGGGGTTTCGAAGGTTGGGAGAATTAGGGTGATTCACAAGGAAAGACCCAACACGCAAAATCGCGAAACGCCTTTTGGGTTAGGCTCATGGTCACATCTAGTGATCGGGGTGAGAGAATCTTGCACCTGGTGCTTGTTCGCACGACGAAGTTTCATGAAAATGACCTATGGATATTTCTTGAAGATTCCAATAGGAGATCGAAGAGTTGCTCCAACTCGAATATTAAGAAGATATAGAGACCGAGAGGTCAGTACACCCTGTTGAGGTGGGGGTACTGGATCAGATTCCCAAGGGGAGCCAATTTTGTTCTCCCTTATCCATTGTTAGCCAATTGAAGAGTGCCATGTGGCACTCTCTGATTGGTCCACCTGCTTACACAGATAGCACTCTACCACGTCATTACCCAGTCATTTCCATGCCAATGTACAGATGTTGATTGTACCTTCCACCTGTCACTTGTACAGACATGCCAACTGTACTTTCCACATAATCGTACGAATGACATGTGGCACTTTTTTATTGGTCCACATGGATGTCTGAAAATGCGAAAAATGAGTGACACATGGCAGCCTCTCGTGCTGCCATGTCATCCCTTTGACATCAAAATGATGTCATCCTATCAGTTGTATGACCTATATGGATAATCCATGTGTCATCTTGTGGGTCTGCCACGTGGCACCCCTGCTTTTACTTTTTCCCCGGTTTGATCAATCATAACTTCTTCATACGAACTCTATTTGAGATGATTTTTGCTTCATTGGAAAGCTACCACCGATCTCTACGCAATGAAGTCATTTTAATGAGAATATGAGAAGATCTATTTTTTATCATTTTGGATCCCCTTGGATCCTCCTGAATCGCTTTTGAGCGTTTTGGATCCTCTTGGATCTCTTTAGAGCATTTTGTATCCTCCTGAATCACACCATCCCATTGAAGAATGTTTGGACCTCCAAAAGTATATATTATTCAGAAATAAAGTGAGGGTACTTCCACCTCACTTTTGTAGTATCATTCATCCTTCCTACTTAGATAATGAGCACCTGACTTGTCACAACAATAATGAATATTGAAACAACATTGTTGACCAATTTAACAATTCCATTAAATTCACAAACTCCTCCATTCATTGCTGCAGTAGCTAACCATACTCCATTGATTAGTAATCAACTAAACAAGAAAATTGAATATACAAATGTGAAAGAGAATGAATCATCAACATATTTTCCCTTCTTAACACGAACAACACCAACCAAAGGATATGTTTTAATTTCAACCGTAGCTTGTGTTGAGGGGTCCTAAATCCATTTAACTCAACAACAATAACCAAACCCACCATCGAGGCCCAATTAGACTCTGCAGTGTTTGATAGTGGAATGGTTCTCCAGATGTTTTGATCCAACCAAATAATCGATGGGATTTACGTAGTGATTGACAGGATATCTTCTTGTGAAAGCTCCTCCTATAGTTTGAACATTCTCTTTTGTATTTTATTTTATTAGATGGATCTGATAAAAATATATGTGTTGGTATAAAACAACTGGTAAAAGGGGGAATATTAACTACTAAAGAAGGTTGAGCTTGGGATAACCCTTTTTCTCAAGCATGCAGACAAAGATTTTCACACTTGTGACAAGCCTAGTACTAATACATCAAATTGTTGGTATTTCAATTATTGACTGAGATACAATTATCGAAAGAAAACATACATGCAATAAAATGATGGAAATAAAAATAGTTTCCTTAGCTCTAGCATTAATCACGCATTAACACAACGATTTGATTTCATTATTAGAGACAAGAACTACAAAAAATATTGAAACAACTAACTTATCAATAGATTTAGAAACTCTTACTCATTACAACATCCATTCATGAAATAAAGTCGGAAGTAATTCCTCCTCACATCTGATACACATGCCTTTGATGAAAAACAAAAGTTTGTCTCCGGTCCTAAACAAGACTTCTCAATTAAGGTATTTCGAAAATAGTTCTTTACAATTCCAAAAATGAGGGTCTTTTCCAAAACCATCGACCCTTTCTAAAAGGTTGATCCTCTTATTTATAACAATTCATTGACTAAAAATAACTATAAAAAGTGAAAGCTAAGTAAAACAAAACATCATCACATGGTGCTTCCATCTCTCTGTCTTCTAAGAGTCGTCAAATAGGTTTCACTAAAAAGGATGACTCTTCTCATACTCTGACCATTTGATGAAGAGTTCCTCGCATGTGTTGGCATATGGGAATATGTGTTGGTCCATCGGAGCTGAAAGGATTTCTTTTACTTCTATCGCATGTGCCCGATACTTAACTATTTTGACAATTAGTTGTTGCAATATTGTTCGAGCTTTGATCGGGTGCTCCATGAACTGTTGTACTTGTCCTGGCACCATGCTCGCCGCTTTTTTTTATCTCTACAATCCATGTCGAGTCTTGTTCTTCATGTTGTTTGAATATGTCATGCAAGTCAACAAAGTCCTCGGGTGAGCCAAATTCTAGGATACCGATATCTTTCATCTCCCGATTAATCTTGACCCAGCTCCTTTCGCAATCGAACCATTTTTCTTGAATCTCCCGCTGAGTTTCTTGGGCCATTTTCACCCAGTATTCGACCACTTTTCTTATCCGATCTATGTTGTTTTCCCTCAGCACCCGAATGTCGTGATCTTTGTCATCTTGGCCCTTTTGAACCACGCTGATGTAATCAATTCTTTCCACTGCTTGTTGGGCCTTCTTGTACCATCTTTCCACGTCTTTGCAAGTCGTTAGCACCATAAGGGTGTCTTCTTGGAAGTCGACTATCCCTGCAGTGAAAATGTGTCGTTCATTCATGAATTTGTCATAGGCGTATTGTAACTCATTTCTCAAAAACATCGTGGCTTGTGTGGAGTCCTAATAGTATTTTACCAAATGGCGCAAATGCTCCAAATCCTTTAGCCCAGCGGCCAAATCCTCTTCATCTTTTTTTTCTCTATCCAGGGTGGCATCTGTGATAGCCATCCCTGCACCTATAAGCTCAGACGTCTTGGCATGCTCTGTGCTGATCAATTTTTCCTCTGTGGTGATGAGAATTGAATTGTCCAATGTAAGCCTCCTCTTCTTAGTGGTTCTATTCATGATGGATTTCCCCTTTTGGCCATAGGAGATTGCTTGTATATTGGCGACCTCATCAACAAGTTTATGTATTTGTTGTTCTCCCCATGTTAGAATATTTCCCAGGCTCTCGACTATGTATATATGTTCTAGGATGGGTTCTTGAACCTCTTCTATATGTCCCAATAGCTCCACTTCTGGTTGTTTCTCATCAGCTGGTAAGGTATCGGCCAAAATTGAGGAACCAGGGACAGGTTCGGTACTTACTTGGTAATCAACTTTTGAAATGTCGATTTCTTGTCCACCAAATACTATCTCATCCCTCGAGTTGTCCATTGGGGTTCCCGATATGTTGAGTGACTGATTGTCTACGACACTTTCTACCTCATGCTCGCTCTATGGACAACTCTGAACTAGAGAATGGAGACCCAGGGTAGATTCTCTCTCAGGTTCTTTCTCCTCTGTAATCTGCAGTGGAGTCACCAAGGGCACCTCCAAACTCTCTTCATCATCGTAGATGATTATAAAATCGAACAAGGGATTTGGTACACTTATTCTCCCTGATGTCCTCTCTATCTCGGGTTGGGTTTAAATTTCCCCTGGTGATTTGATCTGTGGTGGTGGAACTTTGAAGTTTTCTGACTCAGAGATTTATTCAAGTTGCATCGGCTCTAGGCCACTTGGTTCCCCTCGGGGTCATCAACGGGAATCATCATCATTTCTATCAGATCAGGGTTATTTTGCAATTGATCAATGATTCTTTATGCCCCTTATAGAAAGATTAATCCCCTTCTTTGTGCCTCTATTGTCTTTGTCGCTCTAATTTATTCCATGGCTCTAAGGGCCTCTTAGGTCGACTTCTCTATTGTTTCCACTTCTTCATCCATGCTTGTGGCCTTGAACCTGGTCATATTTGGTTTGGCCATTCTCTGTACCACCTCATACCAGTCCTAGGCATACTCTGTGAAAATTTTGTCCTCAAATTTATCATGAGCATACGACCAACAAGATGATACATGTGAAGCATGTTGGAGGACCAGGCCCTTAGGGTTGTGCTTGTAGAATCGACCTGTCAGGAATCTAAATTCAAGTTGGATCAGTCCTTCTTGTTTGGCTTTAGCAGTATCCTTTACCAAATAAAACCCCACATGGAAACTGTAGGGTATGAAAGATCGCTTCTTGTCCTTGACTAAGGTGGTGTTATAGCCCTGCAGGATAGTCTGATAGCAGATTTCTCCCACAACGAGTCGGTCTAGTACATGAGTGGGTAGGATATGTGTTGCTCTGGTGGCCCCAAAAACTCTGATATAGGTTAAGTGTTCGTCTAAATACTAATGTCCTATCTTTTCCACCATTTTCTTGGTTGTTGCAGATAGTCTTGGGAATTCCTTCTTTAAAATAATAAAATGAATACGAGCGATGAATTATTTGTAGATGAGTGTGTAATATTTTTTGTACTTGTTCTCCCATAGTATGTTGAAATAAACATGGAACGGGAGCTCCACAACATGCCACCTTAAATTCATGTCGGTGAAGACATTCCTTGCGCAAATGAAATTGAGCAGGTATGAGTCCATATAGAAAGTGGGTGCTTCCCCTTCTTTCAGCATCTGATCCTGTTGTACACAGATGCTCAATTGTTTGGAAATTATTACTCCCTAGTTGAACTTGCTTCCAAAAATCGCCACCGTGTATGCCAAGGGAATCCATGCTTCCGAAAACTTGGAGCATCCCTTCTCTCCATACAATTGGCATATGAAAGCCATCAAATAGATGTATGGCTCCCTCAGGTTAACCATCCCATACCAACCATTTCTCATGTTGGTAAACTTCTTGTCTTCCTTCCACCATGAGGCCATCAACCGGCTGGTGTCATGGAATTCATAGAACTTCACCAAAAATTCTATGTTTAGCCGCTCCTCTGGGTCCCTGAGCTTGTAGTATTTATGGACTTCCGTCGGGAGGAAAACTCTGACACACCCACCATTATCATCATTGATCAAGCATTTATGTCTGTCTGTATGGTCAATTAGCCATTTTAGAACCTCTATGGCAGGAAAAACCAGGGTTTTCTTGGCCACCATGTGTAAATACGATCGTCGAATGTTTGGGAACACCTGTTCATCGAGCGCCCTTACATTCGGTTTGTTGTGTGGGATATACTCTGGGTATTCTTCCCGGATAATTCTATTGAAGAGGTCCCCCCACCATGGGAGAATTAATTTGGATCCAGTGCTTTCTTCTGTATCACCGAAGGCCAGAGACTGGACAAAATCTTTCTTTGTGGATTTTTTAATGACAGGCTCTACCTTGGGAGTGTACTCCAACAGTCTCGTAGTCCCCGGAGAATAGCCTTCACCTGTTTCAGCTTATTTTAGCTTGGGTGCCCTCGGCGAGTGTCTGGTGGTTGAATTTCTCAGTGACATCTTACCTGCAGCTAAAACATAGTTTAGAGATTGTGCAAGAAAATTGGATGCATATGTAAATTACAACCAACGAAATGAAAAACTTGAACACATACCTCTACAGCTTGTTTAACCTAGTTTTTATCATCTGAGGGTCAGTATAGTCTCGAGATGCTCACTTTTCTCCTTCAGACACTCTGGAATTCTAAATTGTGTGCATAATGAATTTGTTCAAAACCGTTCTAGAGATTTAAAAAAGGATAAACTTACCTTGTCGCATCAGTCATTCAATTTGGGTTATGAGTGTAATTTCATTAAGTGTGCCGCCAGATATTCAAAGATGTTTAAAATTAAATTCATTGTGGGTTGTAACATGGTTTATCAGTGATTTCAAATTTTTATTGTTTAATCGGTGCACGAGGTAGCAAAAAATGTGATATCAAACATTAACTAGTCTATTAAATGTCCAAATTCGATCGTATCTTATGCCACAAATATCCCATCATTTTGCTAGTCCAGTTGGTGGGTCAGGGGTCAGGATTGTGCTTCAAACTCTTTTCGTTGATATCTTCTTGAAAAATATCTAACGCCGATTGATCTTGTCGTACAGATCTGACGTGGAAAAGATGACTAGGACCCGTGGAACCTTAATATGACTCGGGATGAAAATAGGTTGTACGACCCCCTTACATGATAAAGACACGTGGCATTCAATACCGGTGACTTCATTTTCTTGTGTTAATCGAAATCATGACTTTCTATAAGCTATAGGTTCTAAAACCCAATCTTATCTTGTCGACACTGAAATGTATCAAGGATCGACGACCGACGATAAACCTACCCAAGTGCTCTTAGATCGACTCTCTCGAAAAAGTCTCGATGACGAAAACAAACCGGGGATCGATAATCGACGATATGCTTGTCGCAGAAAAAAACGATTGGTTTAACCTTTCTAGATTTCCCCGACCCCAATGAAACGCATCGATCATCATCTATCGGTGATTTCTTTACGGCTTTTTTCAATGTCTATCCTTCCCGTATTTGTTGATGTTGAAGGGGATTGGCTATCTCTTGAAACTTCGTGCGAATAAATTACACCAACCAACTCCACCTTATGTTGAGGCCGATGGGGATCGGTGCTCGGTGATTGTTGTTACGGTGTGGTCCCTTTACTTGCTTGAATTTTTTCGACGTCGAACCTGAGCACGTTAGGTGCAGTGTTAGTTGTCGATTCTTAATTTGGGTATCAATTTATTTTAGACATGAGGTTTCAAAATTTCAAACAAACCTGAATTTATGATAAGAGTCATGAAAACAAAACAAATATAAATCATTTCCAAAAGTGAAATCGATTCGGACAGTGAAGAAAACAAGTGGTACCCAAAAAGTGATAAAATTTCATAAGGATTTTCAGGTGTGTTGAGTGCTCAACAAATGGCGACTTACTGGGAGAAAGCATAATCTTTGTTACTTCCCCAGGCTTAGTTGATGCAAACGTTGGTTAAGAACTTAACTAGTTTATTTTTTCTTTTATCAAAGTCTCTTTTATCCTTGCGTTTGAAATTTCCCCGATTTGTGAATCTGGGCCTGCCTATGGGGTTTCGAACTTTATTCCACCTTTGTTCCCTTTAACCATGACCCACGCCCTCTTTTGAAAAGAGTCAAGTAAAGAATTCACTGGCACCAAAACTTTTAGTTATCATCATTCACTTGTCTAGGTGTTGCTCCACTTCCAACGAGCATCCATAGCCCCGACGAAGTCACCCCGACATCACAGACCTTGCTTTGTTGACAGCGAGCGTCCATAGCCCCGACGAAGTCACCCCGACATCATAGACCTTGATTCGCTTCCAGTGAGAGTCCATATCCCCTACAGAGTTATCTGCATACCCTATTCTAATTTACACTCATTTGATATAATTGATTTATTTTCGACAGAGATGCCCTGCGCGAGTGGGAGAGGAGGATGTTTGTTATCTGCAAGATGAGATGGTTAAGGTGAAATTTTTCTATCTCTGTATTGAGGTACATGTGGTCCTTTCCATCTTACCATATTTCCCTTTAGGTTTTACCAAACCACCAGGCGAACACTTCATCACTTGCCAAGGTTGTTTATTTGCAAAGGTTATACATAACTACTTTAAGACAAAAACAATTCACCCAATGTTTCTTATGTTGTATGTAAGCATGAGTCAGGAACAAAGTTTGATATACCATATGAATTAAGGTCAACCAATGCCTTGTGGAACACAACTTCAAAGCACAAAAATACTACAAAAAATAAAACATAAATAAAGGACTCTGCAATCAGCCTGCCTAAAAATAAAATAACATGAAAACACACGCATTGTTTTTTAACAGAAATATTGTTTTAGGGCTTGGCCATTCACCGGGAGGGCATCAGGTTCCCCCCTTATATTTTGCAACCGATACATTCCTACCCCAAGTTTCTCGGATACCTGAAAAGGTCCAAGCCATATATTCTGAAAATTCAAATGTTTTCCCTTCGGCTCATTTGCTTTGTCCCATTTCAGGACTAAGTCTCCTACTTCAAAATTCTTCTCTTTGGTCGTATGCTTGTCAAACCACATTTTAATTGTCTGTTGATGAGAGATGAACTTTGATCTTTCTTTCTCCCTTTGTTATTCCATCATGAGGAGGGTATAAATTATTTGTTGAATAATCGATGAGGGTTGTCCTCTAGAATCCTGAGAAAGATGAAGAGATGGAAGATATAGCCTGTTTGGGAGAATGGCTTCTTTCCCGTATACCAGAATGAATGGGGAATTCCCTATAGATTTCTTTGGTTTTACTCTTGTTGGATTACTGAGAGGGAGGGGGTGAATCATTAATAGAGGAATAATCATTTTTAACCACAAAATGAAAGTGTTATATCAATGTAGCATTATCATCCAATAGTTTTAGAGTAAATAAACAATGAACAAATGAGAAATCATACACATACATGGTACACCAGTGTTTTTATGTGGAAACCCAAAGTGGGAGAAAACCACATAATTATTTTTCTTATATGTCTTTAAGAATTACATTCATTGGAAGCACCAACTTCCTTTGTTTTCCAACTGCAACTGGAAGGAGTGTCCAACCCCCTAATTTCTCAGGATACAAACTGAGGGAAGCTCCAACTCCCCAATTATATGGCTACAACTAGAAGGAGGCACCAACTCCCTAGTTTCTTAGGCTACAACCTGAAGAAAGCTCGAACTCCTCAATTCTTTGGCTACAACCAGAAGGAGGCTCCAACCCCTTATCTTCTCCGGCTACAATAGGAAGGTGGCTACAACCACTTGTCCTTTCCTCGTCCAACCGCCCTGACGTAGAAGTAGAATGATGGAACCATTGTCACACTATCATTGTGAGATATACTATTGTAAACCTGTACCAATCAACCTATAATCAACCTGTAAAAACCTGTACCAATAACTTGTGCCAACATGTACCATACATCAACTTGTACCTCAACCTATACCATAAACAAGTGCATAAAACATGCACCAAACCTATACAAATAACCTGTCACAATAACATGTCCAAACAACCTTTAATCAACATGTACAATAAAAAAATGCATCAACCATGCACCAACCTTTACCTCAACCTATACCATCAACGAGTGCATCAACCATGCACCAAATATGTATCAATCATGCATAAAATACACATAAACTATGACTCATCAAGATGTACCAACATCATCAACTATACACCTCATGTATGTGCCAACTCATCAACTACTTGTCTCAACCATGTACCAAACATGTACCTCAACCATATACCAAATACATATACCAATATAACCATCAAAAGTTCTCTACAAATACATCATGCTATCCATAACCAAATACCATAAACCCTTACATCAAACCATGTGCCATAACCTCACTTTTATGTAGCCTTAAGGATGTATCATTCATAAGTCAATCATATACCAATACCACTAACAAGTTTCTCTCACAATGCACCACAAGATATGCCAATAAACCAAACTAAGTGCACTGAAAATATACTTCAATAGATCTTCCTCAAAACCATTCTACAACAATCCATAAACTTCTAAGAGGGCATCCAACATATTTACAAGGAAAACCCTCAACTAGATTCATAAGTTCAACACTACACATATGAAAACCATACCTTTTTCTTCTTGTAGAGTTATGCTATCGTGATTTTTCTGCCATGATGTTTCTGACGCACTTTTTATGTCGCGATTTTTTTGCCGCACTTTTCCTATCGCTATTTTTCGTGCCGCACTTTTTCTTCCGCGGTTTTTCTGCTGCACTTTTCCTACCACACTTTTTCTGCCATGATTTTCCTGCAGCGCTTTTTCTGCCGCACTTTTTCTGTCACAGTTTTCCTGCTGCGATTTTTCTTCCACACTTTTCTCTATCAATAATACCTACCCAAATAACCTTTCACAAAATATATATTCAATGATATTCAATAGGTGATTAAATGGGAGACCTTTGCCTCTTATTTATACTTTCATGTAGCTTCCTCAAGGGGTTACCTTATAACCATCTTAACCCACTTTCCTTATTTTAGGGATAACCCACTTCTAACCACTTGTCCACTTAGTAATTTCTCCATTAAATTTATTATTTAATTAATTTCTTTTGTATCCACTTTGACTTATAGTACACTCATCACTTCACTTTATTATTTACCTTCTAACCATATTAAACCACTTTCCTTATTTTAGGGTTAACCCACTTCTAACCACTTGTCCACTTAGTAATTTATCCATTAAATTTATTATTTAAGTAATTTATTTTGTATCCACTTTGACTTACTTTGACCTTTTGGGGCTTATAGATGACTCATTAGGGTTCTTCAACTTCACATGTCCATAAATATCTAACCGTGAGGAGTTATGTGACGTTCCACATACCACTGCAAATGGCATGACATGTAATATTCATATAGAATATTCTTACCTTCAAATATATTAAAACTCATGCCATTATACATCAAACAAACTTGGGTCCATTACCCAAACCTTTGTGCTACTGGAATTCGCTACTGTACTTTATTCAAGGGTTGACATCAATGACAACCAACCCAAATAATCAACAATCTCCCCCTTTGGCATTGATGGCAACACTCTTATGCAATATTGAAGTCATATCACTCATGTTCCCCCTGTGGACATCGCTCTCCCTGGAACCATGCCTCTGTGCTCTTTCTCCAAGCATTTACCTTTTCATCTGATAAATCTCCCCCCATTTGTCATCAATGGCAAAGGTATCTTTCCATCCGGGGTTTCTCCTCCTGACTGAACTCTTCCTAAAATTGATCTCCCAACCTAAACTTTCCTCTTTATGGTGCTTCCTCTTGTAAATATAAGACATATAATATAACCATTCAAAAGAATTCATTTTGGAGTAGAAATTACTCTGAGTCTCTGGCGAAGATACTCGAAGGCTTCCCTTGGAAGCGGTTTTGTAAATATGTTTGTCACTTGTTATTTTGTGCCCACATATTCAACTCTGATGTTCTTCTCTGCAACTTGTTCCCGTAGAAAGTGATGCTTTATTGGAATGTGCTTCATCTTGGAGTGCATCACCGGGTTCTTTGAGATACTGATGGCACTTGTATTATCACAATAGATTGGAATGAGCTCATCATACTCAACATGTATATATGTCAAAGTTTGTTTCATCCATAGAACCTGAGTACAACATCTTGTTGTTGCAATATACTCTTCTTCAGTTGTAGATAAAGATATTGATGATTGTTTCTTTCTTATCCAAGATACTAAACACTCTCCCAAGTAGAACGTTGCTCCACTGGTGCTTTGTCGGTCATCAATGCAACCTGCCCAATCTACATCTGTTTAGGCAATAAGTGATAGATCCCTTCCTTTTGGATACCATAATCCAAACTCTTATGTTCCCTTGAGGTATCTGAAAATCCTCTTTACTGCTAATACATGTGATTCCTTTGGTGTTGTTTGAAATCATGCCACCTGTCCAACTGCCTACATTACATCTGGTCTGGATGTTGTCACATATAGTAAGCTACCAATCATTGACATGTATTTCCTCTGGTCTGTATACTTTGAATAATCATCTTTGTTGAACTTGAAAATGGTTTGCATAGGAGTGGTAACTAGTTTTCAATATTCCATTCTGAACCTCTTTATCCTTTCTTTGATATACTTAGTTTGAGATATAAAAATTCTTTGGTTGTTTTGACATATCTTGATGTAGAGGTTGTTGTTTGTACTTCCTTTTCTGAACCCTGCCTAATGTAGATAATTATCCAGTCTAGAGTACCATGCTCTAGGAGCCTGTTTTAGACCATACAAAGCCTGCTTCAATTTGCACGCATAATCTATGTTCTCTGACAACTTAAATCCTTCTGGTTTTTCGATGTAGACTTCTTCTTCATATTCTGCTTCTTCTTCATAAAGTTGTTCCATTGATTCATTTTATTCTTCCTTTAATTATTTTCCACATGTTTCATCAATTGTAACATTGATGTTTTCCACAACTTTGTTCAACCTCATATTGTAACACGTGTATGCTTTCCTTGTACTTGAGTAACCAACAAGTACTCCTTTGTCCACACGAGAGTCAAACTTACCCATTCTACCATATTCTCTTTTGATGTAGCATTTGCTTCCAAATAATCTGAAGTGATTCACATTTGCTGGTATTCTTTTCCATAGCTCGTAGGGATTTTTGTCATTGTTGTTTCTGAGCATTACTCTATTTTGAATGTGAATTATTGTATGCACTACATGTGTCCAAAAAATATCTCTCAATTATGAATCCATTAGAATTGTTCGAGCCATTTCCTGTGTAATTATCATTTATTATGATAATGTTCCTTTGTCTCTGAACCACTCTTTGAGCCAATCTATGAATCCATGTTCTCGTCCATTGTCATATATCTATCCAAACCTTCTAAGTGTTCTTATGAATCCATCTATGTCCATACTTTCCAAGACTCTACTGCACAACTATCCATAATGTTGACCCATTTATCACTGTATTATCATGAAGTATTCACTACTACAACTGATTATACTTCTGCTAACTGACTGCTCTGGATCTGTCTATTCGAACTCTGCAAGTTGCTCGAAGGATGGTTCTTTGATCTGTCATAGCTATCTCATAGACTCCCCCTGTCTAATATTCATGTTACTTGGGAATCTCTAAGCTGGATGGCTCAGAACAATTCATGCTCTGATGTGTATTCATCATCATCTTCATTGGTATATTCATCATCTCACTGAGCTCTGACTTCTTTATTTCTATCTGTGGATTCCTCTTTCACTACAATGCCCGAAAGAACAATCTCTTGAACATGTTCCTTATTTACCTATCCTTCTTTTATTTCGGTTGTTTTCCAAACCTTTCTATATCTGACATCTTTCCTTTTCTCTGTAGAATTTTCTTCATCTCGTTTTATTGCCAATCTTGTGATCTTTGGGACCTGGTCTTTTTTCACCCGTTCTTCGTGTTTTCTTATCCATACTTTATTACATCCGATATTAGTTTTATCTTTCATGAAAGTATCCATCATGCTTCTACAATCACTGGCTATGTGTCCATAGTTATGAAATTTGTACCATTCAATGTTACATGGGGCCACATAGGCATTTCTTGTTTGAATATTTCTTTTATAATCCCTGCAATCTGCGACCTTATGTCCAAAGTTAGTACAATAAAAACAATGACCATAAAACAAATTTGCATACCTAGGAGTGAATGATATTCTTTGTGGCGTATTCCTTCTAAATTTTTTCCTTGACTGATCATGATCATGATTGAAGCTTCTTTGTGGCTTGAACATGGATGGTATTCTTGAAGATGTATCTTCAATAGTTTTCTTAGATTTTGGTTGACCATGATTCCTTCCTTTGAGTACTTCTGCATAACTCTTTATATTTTCTTCATTCCTCTTTTCTAGCAACCTAGAGTGCTTCTCTTCATTCTCTATAATTGATGTAGATGTTTCTATCACTTCAACGTTCTTGTTGAGCTTGACGATTTTACTTCTCAATGTGACAACTTCTTCTTCTTTCCTCATTATCTGAGACTTCATGACTTCTTCTGTTCTTTTCACTTCTTCAAGATAAATTTTTAATGTGATTATTTCTTCTTCAAGTCCTTTCTCTTCTTGACCAAACTCTATCTCAAGCTGGTTTAGATCGTTAGTTATTTCCTTAAGATGATATGTCAATATCTTTTCTATCATTTATGCTTCTTCCTTCTGTGCTTCTAAATACTGCTTTTGATATTCAATATTTTATTCGATCTTTTTGGCTTCTTCTAGCTGAGTTCTTAAGTTCTCGATGACCTATTGGGCTTCTTAAAAAATGTGAACACTTTCCTTTTGTTTCATCAATTCTTCTCTTAGTTCATTTAAAGAACTAATCAATTATGATTCATAATTTTCTTCCTTTTCAATTAGTTTTTTTTCTCATTTCCTTCATGACATTATATTTCAAGATGTTTGTGTTTTTCACAATTAAAGCAAAACAACATACCTCTGGTGATTATGTACTCTTCATCTTCTGAATATGTTTGACATGGTGAACATAATTCTTCTTTATTTGTATCTGCATCTTTTTTGGCATTTTCTAAATCTGCGATGGGTGAAGAATATATGTCATATAAGTTATCCCAAAGTTCTTTGGTTGATGAACATTTACCAACATTTTCTCTTACTGGATTAGGTAATCCTTCCCAGATGAAATCCATTGCTATTTTGTTATTCTTCTTCAATTCCTTCTTGGCTGCAATCTTTACCCTTTTTGAACTATCATATCATGTAACAATTAATAGCCAAATATAATGTCCCTGTGCCTGTAAAAATAATTTCATCCTTCTGCTCCACATCTCATACTGTAAACCATTCTGACCATTAAACATTGGTACTCCATTCTCAGAGTAATCCATGATCTCCTTCTAGCGGTTAAACTATTTTATGAAGGAACCTTCTCTAATAGCAATTGTTGGATTACTGAGAGAGGAGGGGGTGAATCAGTAATAGAGCAATAATCATTTTTAACCACAAAATGAAAGTGTTATATCAATGTAGCATTATCATCCAATAGTTGCAGAGTAAATAAACAATAAACAAATGGTAAATCATACACATACACAGTACACCAATGTTTTTACGTGGAAACCCAAAGCGGGAGAAAACCACATAATGCTTTTTCTTATATGTCTTTAAGAATTGCATTCATTGGAAGCACCAACTTCGTTTGTTTTCCAGCTGCAACTGGAAGGAGGCTCCAACACCCTAGTTTCTCAGGCTACAACCTGAGGGAAGATCCAACTCGCCAATTCTATGGATACAACTAAAAGCAGGCTCCAACCCCCTAGTTTCTCAGGCTACAACCTGAAGGAAGCTCCAACTCCCCAATTCTCTGGCTACAACTAGAAGGAGGCTCCAACCCCCTATGTTCTCTGGCTACAACTGGAAGGTGGCTACAACCACCTATCATTGCCCCGCCCAAATGCCTTGATGTAGAAGTAGAATGATGGAACCACTATCACACTATCACTGTGAGATATACTGTTGTAAACCAGTACCAATCAACATGTAATCAACCTTTAACAACTTGTACCAATAATCTGTGCAACCATGTACCATACATCAACCTGTACCATAAACAAATGCATCAACCATGCACCAAACCTATACAAATAACCTGTCCAAACAACCTTTAATCAACCTGTACCATCTACGAGTGCATCACCCATGCACCAAATATGTACCAATCATGCATCAAATACACATAAATTGTGACTCATCAAGATGTACCAACATCATCAACTATACACCTCATGTATGTTCCAACTCATCAACTACTTGTCTCAACCATGTACCAAACATGTACCTCAACCATATACCAAATAGATATACCAATATAACCATCAAACTTTCTCTAGCAATACATCATGCTATCCATAACCAAATATCATAAACCCTTACATCAAACCATGTGCCATAACCTCACTTTTATGTAGCCTCAAGGATGTATCATTCATAAGTCAATCATATACCAATACCACTAACAAGTGTCTCTCACAATGCACCACAAGATATGCCAATAAATCAAAATAAGTTCAATGACAATATAATTCAATAGATTTGCCTCAAAACCATTCTACAACAAGCCCTAAACTTCTAAGAGGGCATCCAACAGATTTACAAGAAAAACCCTCAACTAGATTCATAAGTTCAACACTACACATATGAAAACCATACCTTTTTCTTCTTGTAGCATTATGTTGTCGCGGTTTTTCTGTCGCATTTTTTCTGCCACACTTTTCCTGTCACACGTTTTCTACCACGGTTTTCCTGCCGCACTTTTCCTACCGCGATTTTCCTACCGCACTTTTTCTGCCACGATTTTCCTGCCGCACTTTTCCTACCACACTTTTTCTATCGCACTTTTCTGCTGCGATTTTTCTGCTGCACTTTTTCTATCGCACTTTTCTGCCGCACTTTTTTTCCACACTTTTCTCTATCAATAATACCTGCCCAAATAACCTTTCACAAAATAGATATTCAATGATATTCAATAGGTGATTAAATGAGAGACCTTTGCCTCTTATGTATACTTTTATGTATCTTCCTCAAGGGGTTACCTTCTAACCATCTTAACCCACTTTCCTTATTTTAGGGATAACCCACTTCTAACCACTTGTCCACTTAGTAATTTCTCCATTAAATTTATTATTTAATTAATTTCTTTTGTATCCACTTTGACTTATAATACACTCATCACTTCAATTTATTATTTACCTTCTAACCATCTTAACCCACTTTCCTTATTTTAGGGCTAACCCGCTTCTAACCACTTGTTCACTTAGTAATTTATCCATTAAATTTATTATTTAAATAATTTCTTTTATATCCACTTTGACTTACTTTGACCTTTTGGGGCTTATAGATGACTCATGAGGGTTCTTCAACTTCACATGGCCATGACTCTCTAACTGTGAGGAGTTATGTGATGTTCCACATACCACTAGAAATGGATTGGCATGTACTATCCATATAGAATATTCTTACCTTCAAATATATTAAAACTCATGACATTACACATCAAACAAACTTGGGTCCATTACCCAAACCTTTTTGCTATCGGAATTCGCTACCAGAATTTCTTCAAGGGTTGACATCAATGACAACCAACCCAAATAATCAACAACTCTATCGGGCCATAAGGCATTATGAAGTGAACTATGCCAATTCCTCTGATTGTCTGCAACTGTTTTCTTCAATATCCTCACTAGGTTCTTATTGGTTGATTATGCCACTTCGTTCCCCTGTGGATAGTAGTTTGCAGAGTATCTAATTATGATTCCTTTGTCTAGAGAAAAATTTGTTAATAGGGTGGAAGAAAAGTAAGCGACATAATAAAAAATAAGAACGGAAGGCATACCAAACCTTGTGATCAGTTGTTGTTCTATGAATTGGATTACCACCCTTTCGTTTACATGAGTCAGAGGGATGGCCTCTGCCCATTTCATGAAATAGTCTGTAGCAGTCAGTATGTATCTATGTTTTTTTGAAGAAATCAGTTTAATTTCTCCTATGACATCTAACCCCCATTGCTCAAATTGTCTGGAGATGGCCATAGGTTGGAGTGGGACAACTTCTCTCTTTCCCCTCCCCGTGCTCATTTGACAAGTTTTACAATATCTAGTGTATCTGTGAGCGTCTCTAAACAAAGTAGGCCAATAATACTCGTCTCTCGGTATCTTATGAGCGGTGGTGTTATCACTCCAAGAAACCCTTTGTGGTTACAGACCAAAGGTGCTTGGTAACTTAAGAAATGAATGTTTTTGTATTTTATAAAGGTGGATCAATGGGATAACTCAATTCATCTAATAGAATTCAGACATCAAATGGTAAACAAATAGACAGTTCTCTCCAAGATTGGTTAAATAGTAAAATAACTTTCAGTGGATGAAGAAAAGATTGTTCATAAACCAGTGCAAAGCAAGGTTTAATAAACAACTAAAGAAACTGATTATAATGTCATGAACCAAACAATAGGATAACAACTATTCAAGGTTTGATAACAAGATAACAGTGAAGAAGAAATATGAAAAACTGATACCAAAATGGAAAGGAACCTGTGATCTG
>SNQJ01S0039467.1:17841-28078 GCA_010110895.2 Picea sitchensis
TTAGGGTTTTGGATGCCGCTGGCTCCTATATGTATATTGTATTGTAAACAATGTAAACCAATGTATGAATATAATATATGCTGGTTTTCCCGGTTTGGGTTTCCAGGTGAAAAATCTCTGAGTAATGTTTGTATTTTCCATTGTATCTTTTCTGTTCTTTTCTGAATATTAGTTTGCAGTAGATATTGTACAAGGTTAGAATTTACATACAGATCCTTAAACAAAATCACAGTCATGAACTGCTACCCAATTCCCAGGATTGATGACCTTCTTGAAAAACTCAATGGGGGGAAATGTTTTTAGCAAGATTGACCTAAAGTATAGCTACCACCAGGTTTCCATCGAACCAAATTATGTATGGAAGACAACCTTCAAATCTAAAGAAGGTCTCTTTGAATGGTCGGTCATGCCCTTTGGATTAACAAATGCACCAGCCAATTTCATGAGGTTGATGGATGATGTCTTGAGACCCTTCACCAACTCTTTTGTGGTGGTATATTTGGATGACATTCTCATCTCCAATAGAAATTGGGAGGAGCGCATGCGGCATATTCAAAAAGTTTTGAGAACTCTGTGGAAGCACAAGCTATATGCCAACTTGGAAAAATGCTCTTTTGGCATGAACATGGTCCAATACTTGGGATACATTATTGATGAGCATGGGGTACATGTTGATCCAGCTAAGATCCAAGTCATCCATGACTGGCAAGCCCTGACCACACTAACCGATCTTCAAAGCTTCTTGGGACTGGCCAACTTCTACCAACGGTTCTTGTTGGGATTCTCCCATATTTCATGGGTGCTCAGCCAGGTGACCAAGGACGGTGGCAGGGAAAATTTTGTTTGGGGGAAGGAACAACAACGAGCATTCGATGATATGAAGCATTGCTTTTTCTCAGCTTGAGTACTCTCCTTTCCTGATCTGCAACAACTGTTCGAGATTGAGACTGATGCATCCGACTATGCTGTAGGCACAGTTCTTAATCATCACAGTCATATGGTGGCATACCGTAGTGATACACTCTCAGATATTGTCCAGAAATACCCGACCTATGACAAGGAAATGTATTCCATTGTACAATCCTATCATCAATGGAAACATTACATTCTAGGAAAGGAGATGATCATCCACACTGATCACATGCCCTTGCAGTTCATATAGACACAGGGGAAATTGCAGAACGACTTCCATCAGAAGTGGTCCACTTACCTGCAACACATCCATATCAACATCAAGTATAAGACAAGGATATCAAATCGTTTCGCTAACTACCTCAGTCGATCTCTCGTGGATGCAATCACCACTTTGCTCCATTCTTGTGGACATGAGGCATCTGAGTGGCCCCAACTTTATTAGGAAGATCTGAACTTTGCCACCACCTATCAGCTCTTGAGTAAAAGCACAAGTGTCGTCGATTTTCACATTCAGGACAAACTATTATTCCATATACGCCATCTATGTGTTCCTACAAGCAATCGTGAAAAGATGATTTGGGAATCCCACTACAATCAGATGGCAGGACATTTTGGCATGGAGAAAACTATGGTTGTTCTTTAGAAACATTTTATTGGAAAAAACTTCRACAGTTCGTCAGCAAGTATATTAGATCTTTCACTGCCTATGCCATCACCAAGATAACCATCAAGAAGCAAGGCTTATACACCCCTCTTCCTACTTCTGAGAATCCCTGGGAATCCATCTCAATGGATTACATGTATGGCCTTCCATCCACCAAGCAAGGCAATGACTCTGTATTTGTGGTCATTGATCAGTTTTCAAAGATGGTCATCCTCACAGCTTGCAAGAAGAATAACAGAGCGACAACTACTGCCAAGATCTTCTTTGAACGAGTTTGGGTCAATTTTGGGATACCACAGACCATCATCTCTAACCAGGACAACAGGTTCCTCAACACATTTTTGTTGAGTCTCTGTTCATTGTTGGATATCAAGCTCATTAAATCCACTTCTTTCCACCCCCAAAAAGATGGCCAAACAGAGGTTGTCAATCAGATAATTTTGCACATCCTACGGATGTACAACTCTAAGCATCCACGTACATTGGATTAGAGTCTCCCATATGTTCAACACAATTACAACAGGGCTCTCCATAGTTCCACCGACCATAGCCCATTTTAGGTGGGGGTTGGGATTCCAACCCTTGGGTCCCATTGATGTTGCACTACCTCTTTCCACCACACATACAGACTCTTCCCATGTTTAGTCTAAGACTAAAAAAACCACGAGTTTCATTGAGAAAATTAAGCACATTTGCCAACAGGTCCAAGAGATTTTGTAGAAATCCAATGCTAAGTACAAGCAGTGCCATGATCAACACAGGGTACCGCAACAATTTCAGGTTGGAGACAAATTCTGGTTACATTTGCAGATGGAGCGTCTCACAGGGCCCCATCAGAAGCTTTGCCCACTTCGCTATGGGCCTTAAACTATCACCAAGGCTGTGGGTAGAAATTATTTTGAGCTCAACACTCTACCCTTCCTTGGCCTGCACCCAGTGTGTAACGTGGACCTGCTTCAGCTATATTTTCCGCAATTATTGGACACCTCAAAGATTGCAGAATATCTGACACCAATAGAGCTCAACCCTGACTGCATGGAACAAGCATCCAATGATCAGATAGTGGGCACACAGGTCAAGGGCACTCGCCAGCAGAGAATCCAACTTTATCAGGTTGTCAAGGCAGGGAAACTCCTACACCAAGGAAAGTGGCTCATCTGGGGCCAAATCCAGCAGAATTTTCCTCAGTTGATGGGGAAAATCAATGAAATCTTGATGGGGAAAATCAATGAAAATCACTTGGTTTCTTCATCTTGGCTTTTCTATTTCTATTTGAGAAAGTGTTAATTACAAGTTTTTCTTTAATGTTTTGATACTTTGTTACTTTTGAAAAATTGTATATAAAATATAAAATATTGTAATCTTCTTAATATATTAATATAAAATATAAAATATAGTAATCTTCTTACTATTTTAATATAAAATATAAAATATAGTAATCTTCTTACTATATTGTATATTGTATATAAAATATAAAATATAGTAATTTTTTTTGTTTGTTAATTTTTATGTGACATGTAGAATTAATCTATAAGGAGATAAGATCATTTTCATTATAAATTTATTAATTATAATAACATTTTATTAAATTATAAAGATTTATTTTATTATTAAAAAATCTATTTAATATATTAATATTTTATATTTTAATATGAAAAAATTAAAAATTAAAAATTAAATTAATTATAATTAAAATTAATTAATAAATTTGAAGTGAAGAAATTATATAATTGTAATGGTTATTAATTTAATTTTGATTTTCATTAACTAATAACATTTGAGGTGAAGAAATCATAAAATTTTAATGGTTATTAATTTATTTTTGATTCTCATAAAATAATAAATTTAAAGTGTATGTGGATAAATTTTATAACATGAGATTTATCAAAATGCATTTTAATAATATAGTAAATGCATTTTAATAATATTGTAAATGCATTTTAATAACATAGTTTTGGGTAACATTAGTCAACAAATTTGGATAGAATTTGCGATATGGATTCGATTATGTTTTTTAATAATCAATGATTTTTTAATGCATTTTTATATATTTAATGTTAAAGTATATTTATTTTAAATCTATATTTATTAAGAATTTAGAGGGATTAAAAAGAATTGATATGCAAATTTTTTTTATGCTTAAAAAATAAAAAAATGGATTTATGTTTGTGTATGTTTGATATTATGTAAATAGCACAAATCAAGATCTTCACGCTTATAAAGTAGATATGACAGCTAAGTGGTCCAAGGATTAATCTAGGAGTAGTTCTTTTTTACCGACATAGTCAAAGAGTAGAGGAAGAACTTGGAACTACCTAGAATTATATAATAAACGGATAAAGTATTGAATTATTCAGTAAATGGTTAACGGTAGACTTAACTTGATCTCGGGACTTGTGTATCTTCGGATAAAAAGGCTTCACGAAACACATAACGAGAGATTGCATCCTTGTACCTTTTTTTTCCAAGGCCAAAAAACATAATTTCATTATTGAATAACAAAATTACATTTTATTGATGCAAGCTGCTATTTAGATCACTTTTAAGGATACACTTCCTCACCATAATACATCTTTATTATTTAAAGAATTTTCGAACACTAATTTCAAAGAATCTTTACTTCTCTCCACATAGTCCAAACATATATATATATATATATATATATATTTCAAAGAAATCAAATTCAGCCAGGCATTTCTCACGGTGCAATTTATCATGGTCCTATCAAATGTGTGAGGGGCCTCGAGCCACTTGCAAGCCTTCCTTCAACAAAGCATCTCCCAATATATTTGTTTCAGCCTCGAGCCACTTGCAACTCTTCCTTCAACTAGGAACTCCCAATATATTTCTTTATTTGAAGACATGGCAGAAAGACATCTCATTAAAAAGTGATTTGATATTCAGAATCTCTTTTAAAATAAGTCTCAAATGAAAATTATGCAAAGTGCTTCATCACACTTTATTATCAATAAAGAGTATCATTTGCAATTTCTAAATACTTCTTTTGACAACTAATAAGACAAGTTTAAGGTCAATCATGCTTTGTTATTTGTACCCATCGTGTACCTACTCATCCCTAAACCAACCTTGAATTTTATAAAATGTTGATTAGAGATATATAGGATTTCAATAATGCAAAGTGCTGGATCCCACTTTATTATCAATAAAGAGTTTCATTTGCAATTTCCAAACACTTTTTTTTTTTTGACAAGTAAAGATAAGACAAGTTTGAGGGTCAACCATTTTACTCACCCCTTATCAACCTTCAATTTTATAAAATGTTGATTAGAATTATATAGGATCCCAATAGCCTCACTACCAAAGAAGGTCCAACTACCAAATCTATAAATAATTTTAGGCACCATTATTTTCGGTGGTTTCCCCTCTTTTACCTACTTAAAAAAATTAATGATTAACAAACTCTATGAAATACAAACAAATGGAGGAATAAATATGTCTTCAAATAAACTAGAGTTCTTATTCAACCAATCCCCAAGCAACAATGATACAAAGAGCCTTATATGGGTTTAGAGAAACATTGTCACACTAATTCTTAAGATAGTCATTTACAAACAAACCTCTCCATAATTTTATAATACCAATAGCACCTTCTGCTTCCTTCTACAAAAATCCAATGTAAGAATATGAAAAAAATAAGTGCAAGGAAGATTCCTCACATACCTTTTGGAGAGCACATCTTCCAAGACCGTGCTATATTTTCTTAGGCATGAAGTCTCGTGTTGGAACTCTATCCCTTAAGCCACACAAATATCCTTGATTTGAGAGGGAATTTAAACTTCTATATTTTTTTGAACCACCAATGCTCCTCCAAGGTATCTTCCTCTTCTCTTATCACCTTATATCCTACTTCAAGAGTGTATCTACCACCAGTAGTATTCTAAGATCGAACCAACTCATCACCCTGCACTTTTATCCTTACATGACTACACCTCAATACTGCTAAATAATCATTACAAATATGAACTTCAAAATTATTCAATCCAATCTTGTTTGAAGTCATCCAATATTACCTCCAAACTGTAGTTGAGTCTAGGTCAGCCACTTGAGATAGGAAAATTATTCCCCCCATCTCTAGGGAAGAGACCATATTTCTAGAAAGAACATAGTTCTCTCCACACCCCAACCAAGGATCCTCCCCCAACCTCATTCTAGTCTCATTCCTAACCTTCCAAACTAACCAATTTCCTATCAAGAGGAAGGAAAAAAAAAACTACCTTCCATATCACTGAGACATTCTGCAAAATATTTGATAGGAGCTCTAATCCATTCTTCTAGAAAACGAGGTTCAATATACTTATGGTATACCATCTTACACCACAAAGCCCTTCCCTTCAATGATCGTCCAAATATTTTTAGCTACCAAAGATTTTTTAAAGACATGTACACTTTTTATACCCCAATTGATCTAGGTGGATATCGGTGGCCACCCACCTCTTCCAACTGGCTCACATACAGTTTTCATCTTGGCAATTTTTTTTTAACCATTTGGGTCCTAAACATATGGGGCCGTTTTGAGGCCCTAAACAACATTTTTTGGGCTCGCCACAGTCGCACTGTAGATAGATTCAGAGTGTGATGGAAACATGTGTATTCATTGGATAGACCTTTCCAACGGGCTATCGTGCGCCTAAAACAAAGATCATATGCAAAAGTTACGACCCCGAGAAGTTGATGTACCAACTTGTTGGGTTGTTATATTATTTGCAGTGAAAGTCGAGTTGAGGTGAATTGACTGACGGTCGAAGTCGAGGTAGATCGACAATAGGTTGAAGTCGAGGTATATTGACAACAATTCAAAGGTCCAGGAAGTCGATCGGGTAAAGTCGAAGTCGAATATATCGATGACAAGTCAACTAACAAGAGGTCAAAGTGTGGGCGTGAGATAACCGAATAAAGACCGAATGAAGCTCGAATGGTAAACCCGACTTGGAGTCGACTGAAACAAAATCCCGAGATTTGTGGAATTTGTAGCCAATAATATGCATGGATCTGCAACCATTTTTGGGCGCTAATCTTTAGAGTTTTTTCTGTTGTAAAGCCTATAAAGAGGCATGTTGTAAGGCCATAAAAGTTGTTGTTGTAAGGTAATTGTAGAACGCACTTATGCAGGTCAATGCATGTGTATGTGTAGGTTTCTGGTCATGCATATGTAATCTGAATTGGCTACAGGGTTGTTCTTTCCCATGCAAGAAGGTATGATGTCGATTGTGTCTTAGGTTTGGACCAAGGTTAGACATGTAACCTTTATTCATATTGGATAAGACAACAAGAGAGAAAATTGATCAAAGGAATGTTGGTTTTCTCGGTTAAGGGTTTCCAGGGTAAAAATATCGATGTACTGTGTGATTGCTTGTGTCATTTGCTTTCTTGATTAAATTCTTCTTCGCTTCTGCTAGGATTAGTGTGGAAGTGCCCTGCATTTCCTGACATGTGGTATCAGAGCTTAGGTTTTCCCTGACAAGCAAGTTATCAGAGTGGTGTAATGCTTTGGCGAGTATATCTGATCTTGATATGAAAATGTTGAATATGAGAACTAAACCCTAGGTACATTAAAAGTAGTAAGTCATAAATTGTTTTAAAGATCACGGTAAAGAATGGAAAGCAATTCCAAAATAGAGATAGAAAGATTCAATGACCATAATTTTGAGATTTGGAAGCTTAAAATGGAATATATTCTCGTTGATCGAGAACAATGGACAGTGGTCTGTCTAGGTACTCAACCGACAGGCATGGCGATGGAAGAATGGGATAAACTTGAAAGAAAAGAAAGAAGTACAATACAACTTTGTCTTGCAGATTCGGTGTTGCTGAATGTCTCAGGTGAAGATTCAACCAAGAAACTGAGGGACAAGCTAGGAAGCTTATACCAGTCGAAATATCTGGTAAATAAGTTGTTTCTCAAAAAGAAACTGTATCTTCTGAGGATGAGTGATGGCAGTTTGGTGAATGAGATTTTAAATTTGTTTAACACTGTCTTAAGCTAGTTATCATCCATGGATATAAAGATCATTGATGAGGAGAAGTGTATCGACATATTATGTTCTTTTCCAGACTCCTGGGATAGCTTAGTCATGGCTATTGGGAGTAATACAACCACACTAGCACTAGAGGACGTGGTTTCTTCTCTGATGTCAGAAGAAATGAGAAGGAAGAACATGGAAGGATTGACTAAAGATGCTCTAGTAGTGAGAGGTCGACCGATAGACAGAGACAATGTCATATTCTCTGGTAGAAATTTCAATTCGAAGGGTAGATAGGAATCCCCGATTCAGTCAGTGTGAAGATGTTGGAAATGTGGTAAAGTTGGGAATTATAAAAAATATGGTAAGTTGAAGGAAACAAAATGCAGTGTTGGATCCGACGAGAAGCAGTTGACTGAGAGAAAGACGACCTTGAACAAGGGAGGTGATGTGTACCTAACATCGACCAGTACACAGTCAGATCAAGATGTTTGGTTGATCGAATCAGGAGCATCCTATCATATGACACCACATAAAGAATAGTTCTTTGAATATGAATGATATCATAGGGGTGATGTGTTCTTGGGGGATGAATTGACAATCAAAATTGTCAGATGGGGAAGAGCCTGACTGACACTGCAGGATGGTAGGAAAAGAACCCTTCCAGGTGTGATACACATTCCGGGTTTGGAAAGAAGCTTGATATATGTCAGCAAGATGAGTGATGCAGATGTGCATACTTTGTTTCAGAAGGATTCGTTCAAGATGGTCAGAGGCGCGATGGTCTTAATGAAAGGAGTTTGGATTGGTACCATGTACAAGATGTTAGGGAATGTCGACTCGACTAGATGCAAAAACATTGTTGCACCTAAAATTGACTGGACTGCAACTTGACTCAAATTGATGTCGACACAAATTGACTCGACTTGAGCTAAGTCGGTTCAAACCAACTTGAAAAGACATGAATAATTCGACCCGACTAGGCTATGGCACGAGAGGATGGGAGACATTGGAGAAAAGGACTTCAAGCTATGCAAAGCAAAGGTATGGTCGAAGGTTTTCTTTAATGTGGTTTAGAAGTCGATTTTTGTGAACATTGCATATATGGGAAAAAATTCGGCTGAGGTTCCCATCTAGAGCGACAAGGGAAAATGGGATTCTATAAATGGTGCATAGTGATGTGTTTGGCCCGATTATAGTTCCTTAACTTGGTGGATCCCTATATTATATCTCCTTCATAGATGCTTTTTCTAGGAAGGCATGGATATATTTCCTAAGGAAGAAATCAAAGGTTTTCAATATATATAAGGAGTTGAAATTTCTTGTGGAAAGCTAGACAGAGAAGAGGATTAAAGTGCTAAGAACTGAAAATGGTGGTGAATTCTGTGGAAAGGAATTTGATCAGTTCTGTAAGAAGTGCGACACAACATGCCAAAATAACACACCATATACCCCACAACAAAATGGATTTTATGAGAGAATGAATAGAACATTGATGGATAAGGCAAGGAGCATGTTCAATGTTGTTGGGCTTGCACAAGAACTCTAGGTGGCGGCAGTCCTGACTGTAAGATATCTGGTGAATATGTCTCCTTCGTCGGCACTAGTCCACGTGACTCCAAATGAGGTATGGTATGGTAAGAATCCTTCGGTGGAACATCTCAAAGTATTCGGTTGTGATGGATTTGTACATGTTACCAAGGAAAGGAGAAGCAAGATGGACAAGAAGGCAGTCAAATGTATTTTCATCGGATACAAAGATGGGATGAAAGGATATAAGCTCTAGGATCTTGCATCAAGGAGAAAAATGTACAATCGAGATGTGATCTTCAGAGAAGTTGGAGGTAAATCCGAGCCTAAGGAAGTTGTTCAGACCAAGAATTATCCTAATACGATGCAGTTTGAACTAAGGAATGAAGAGGATGATTCAGATGAATCGATTGAATCTGAGGAAGAGGTGGAACAATTGAATCCAGCGGTAAGGAGTTCAGAAAGTGTAACAAAACTGGTCGAAATTTATAGTCCGCCCGACTTCTGTGTTTATTATTTGGGTTGGTTCTCATTGATTTGAACCCTTGAAGAAATTCAGGTAGCAAATTCCGGTAGCACAAAGGTTTGGGTAATGGACCCAAGTTTGTTTGATGTATAATGGTATTAATTTTAATATATTTTAAGGTAAGACTATTCTAGATGGATAGTACATGTCATGCCATTTTCGGTGGTATGTGGAATGTCACATAACTCCTCACGGTTAGAGAGTTATGGCCATGTGAAGTTGGATAACCCTCATGAGTCATCTAGAAGCCCCAAAAGGTCAAAGTAGTTAAAGTGGTTGCAAAGAAGAAATTATTTAAATAATAAATTGAAGTGATGAGTGTAATATAAGTTAAAGTGGATACAAAATAAATTATTTAAATAATAAAGTTAATGGAGAAATTACTAAGTAGACAAGTGGTTAGAAGTGGGTTAGCCCTAAAATAAGGTAAGTGGTTTAAGAGATTTTAGAAGGTAAATAATAAAGTGAAGTGATGAGTGTACTATAATTCAAAGTGGATACAAAATAAATTATTTAAATAATAAATTTAATGGAGAAGTTACTAAGTGGACAAGTGGTTATAAGTGGGTTAACCCTAAAATAAGAAAAGTGGGTTAAGATGGTTAAAAGGTAACCCCTTGA
>SNQJ01S0039467.1:28128-39715 GCA_010110895.2 Picea sitchensis
AAAAGGTAACCCCTTGAGGAAGCTACATGAAAGTATAAATAAGAGGCAAGGCTCTCTCATTTTAATCACACTTGAGCATATTGAATATCTACAAGTGACTGAGGTAATCAAAGGATATCTAAGCTGAATTTAAGAGAGAAGGTGAAGTAAAGAAGAACGAAATTCAAGGAAGGATAAATTCTTTTGATGATGCTTTCTAAGGTATGTTATTTACAGGTCTTCTCACCATTTTCGCAATAATGTTTTTTCTATAATGATTCAGACCGTGAAATTGGGAGGCCGTTGAGGAAACATATCCAAGTAGCCGTGGTAAACATTTCATCTTGTGGTTCATTGTTTTTTTGGATTTACACTCCGTGGAAAATAGGGTTTGTGGCTAGTCCTCAAACTAGTCTAAAACATGTGTTTCGGGTAAAAATGTCATAACTTCTTCATAACAGATCCAAATTTAGTAAGACCAAATGTATTGGTTAGACTACAGTATTCAGTATTTTTTTTTACCATTTTCAGATCCATACAACAAATATTCCATGCAGGGCATTCTCTACAAGTTCACTCTCTAGAATAAGCCAAAATTCAACAAGGTATGTCATTTTTTCTATAACTCCTTTTCTTAGAGGTTCCAAGTAGTGAAACCTGGAGTAATTGCATAAAAGACACTGAATCAAATTATGTACTATTTTCATATCTTTATTCATTACAGGTACATAGTTATGATTATTTCAAGTTAGGGTTGTTGACTAATCCAAAATTAATCATGTGAGACTAAAGTAAAGTTTGATGAAAATGCTAGTCTCTTGTTGTTAAAGTTAAGGAAGGCTTGCAAGTATGTGATCATATATATCGGGTCTATTACAGAGTTAAAAATCATATTTGGAAGATGAAATTGATGAGGGATTTTGGTTGAGGTACATGGTTGAGACAAGTAGTTGATGAGTTGCCATGTACATGAGGTGTATAGTTGATGATGTTGGTACATCTTTATGAGTCATAGTTTATGTGTATTTAATGCATGATTGGTACATATTTGGTGCATGGTTGATGCACTTGTTGATGGTACAGGTTGAGGTACAGTTTGGTGCATGGTTGATGCACTGGTTTATGGTATAGGTTGATTACAGGTTGTTTGGATAGGTTGTTTGGATATGTTATTGTGATAGGTTATTTGTACAGGTTTGGTGCATGGTTGATGCATTTTTTTATGGTACAGGTTGAGGTACATGTTGATGTATGGTACATGTTGGCATAGGTTATTGGTACAAGTTGTTATAGGTTGATTACAGGTTGATTGGTACAGGTTTACAACAATATATCTCACAGTGATAGTGTGACAGTGGTTCCATCATTCTACTTCTACATTAGGGTAGTTGGACGGGGCAAGGATAGGTAGTTGTAGCCACCTTCTGGTTGTAGATGGAGAAAATAGGAGCTTGTAGCCTCCTTCTGGTTATAGCCAGAGAATTGGGGAGTTGGAGCTTCTCTCAAGTTGTAGCCTGAGAAACTAGGGGGTTGGAGCCTCCTTCCAGTTGCAACTGGAAAACAAAGGAAGTTGGTGCTTCCAATGAATGTAATTTTTAAAGACATAAGAAAATAATTATGTGGTTTTCTCCCACCTTGGGTTTCCACGTAAAAACATTGGTGTACTATGTATGTGTATGGTTGCTCATTTGTTCATTGTTTATTTACTCTGTAACTATTGAATGATAGTGCTACATTGATATAACACTTGCATTTTGTGGTTAAAAACGATTGAATTGCTCTGTTACTAATTCACCCCCCTCTCAGTAATCCAACAATTGGTATCAGAGCCGGTTCCTTCAAGAATCAATTTAACCACTGAAAGGTAGATCATGGAGAGCAAAAACATTTATAAACATGGAATAACACAGTTTGATGGACATAAGTATGCATCTTGTAGTAGAAGGATGAAAACATATATACAGACACATGGATTTGAAATTTGACAATCTATAGTAAATGGATATAGAGAACCAACAGTTTCGCTAACAAGTGAAAGAGCAATAAAACTCGATCAAAATAATTCCAAAGGCACAAATGCACTTCTGAATGGTCTTGGTGAATCAGTATACACAAAAATTATGCATTGTAAATCCGCTAAAGAGATTTGGGACAAACTTCAAAATATTTATGAAGGAGACTCAAAAGTCAAAGCATAAAAGCTTCAAACTTACAGAGGCCAGTTTGAACAACTAAAGATGAAAGAAGATGAGAATATTTTAGCTTACTTCTTATGAGTTAATGAAACGGTAAATGCAATCATAGGATTGGGAGAAGAAATTAAAGAATTTGTAATTGTTCAAAAGGTACTAAGATCTCTTCCTATGAGATTTGATCCTAAGATATCAACACTAGAAGAAAGAGCAGATCTAGACTCAATAAGCCTGGACAAACTACATGGAATATTCACAACATATTAAATGAGAACTGAACAGGAAAATCCAGATATAAAAGAAGCAACTTTCAAAGCATCCAAAACGTCAAAGAAAAAGGGAAATAAAAAATAAAAAGAACATAGCAACAACAGTGACATCTCGGAAGATGATGAAGAAATGGCCAATTTTGTCAAGAGGTTGAACAAGGGAACCAACGACAAATACAAAGGTAAGCTTCCATTGATTTGTTTTAATTGTGATGGTATTGGTCATTTTTCTAACAAATTTCCTCATAAGAAAAATAAGGGGAATGATTAAGATTACTCAAATAGAAAACAAACATATAAAGGAAAAATAAACACAAAGAATGTTTTCAAGAAAAGATTATTCACCAAAGAAGAAATCTCCTCATCATATGAAGATGAAGTCAATGATAGTGAGATAGAAAGAGTTTTATTCATGGAAGTAGAAGACTCTGATAAAGAAGACACTGAAGAAGAATATGAAGAGGCAGAAGTTGACTACTGAGAAGAGTTGCTGACTGCCATAGAAGTTATAAGAAGAGAAAAGAGGAAAAACAAGAAGCTACAAGCAGAACTAGACAAGAAGGAAGACACTCAAGAACTAGAGCAGATCATCATGGAATTGAAGGTTCAAATAGAAGAATATAAAAGAATTGAAGAATCACTCAAAGAACAGTTAGAAGAAAGAGACAAGATCATTGGAAATTTGGAAGCAAAGATTATCACATTGAGAACTTTTCTTCAAAAGAAAAATATGGAGAACAACTCAAAAGTTTTGGATGAAATTATCAACATTCAAAGGCCTAATCATGACAAGTCCGTACTTGGATACAATCAAACAGAAAATGGATCAAGATCCAAAGAAATAGAATAAAAAACATATCAAAAAAGATATGCAGAAAAAATAAAAGGGGATAGGAACACCTACAAGGAATATTACAGGGACACTCCTCCACTGAGAAGATTCAGATTTCAAAATCAATGACCAACATAAACAAATACACCTCAGGAAGAATAAGGATTCATAAGAGTAACTCCTTTCATAAGATCTTCAACTCCCGGGTATCAAACTATATTTTTAGGTTTATGTTATGCATGCAATAATTTTGGACATAAAGATGTAAATTGTAGAGATAATAGGAGGAACATAAACAACTTTGAAAGTCATACACAAAACTGGTTATCCAAGAAGGCCTAGTGAAACATGGAGAAGAAACTACAACAGGTTTGAATCATTGAGCACTAAAGTGGAATGGTACAAGTGCAATAACTTTGGACACATGACCAAAGATTGTAGAATGATAGTCCCTCATAGAGAACCACAACAGAACAACAACAGTCACATACATGATCCTCAGAAGAGAACGTGGGTACGAAAGTAGAATCAATATAGAAATGAGGAATCCACACTTTCTCTACAAGCTAAGCAAAAGAAGCGAGGTTGGTATGTTGAAAGTGGTTGCTCAAAATGCGAAGAACAGGTGAACAAAGACCAGGTCCCAAAGATCACAAGATTGGAAATAAAACAAGATGAAGAAAATTCTACAGAGAAAAGGAAAGATGTTAGATACATAAAGATTTGGAAAATAACTGAAAGAAAAGAAGGATAGGTAAATAAAGAACAGTTTCAAGAGATTGTACTTTCAGGAATTGTAGTGAAAGATGAATCCACTGACATAAAGAAAGAAGTCATATCTTAGAGAGATGATGAATCTACTAATGAATATGATGATGAGTACACTTCAGAGCATAAATTGTTCTGAGCCATCGGACTTAGAGAATCCCAAATAATATGAATAATAGACAGGGGGAGTCTATGCGGTAGTTGAGACAGACCATAGAAGCATCCTTCGAGCAACTTGCATAATTTGAGTAGGAAGATTCAGTTCCTTCAGTTCGCAGAAGTACAATATGATAGATTAATCAGATGTTGTAGTACTTCATGATAGTACAGTGACATATGAGTCAAAATTATGGACAATTGTGTAGCAGAGTCTTGAACAGTATGGAAATATATGGACGTGAAATCATCTTTTCTGAATGGGGAACTTAAAGAAGAAGCCTACATTGAACAACTGGTTCCTAGAGCATGGTACTTTAGACTGGATAAATATCTACAGTAGGTAAGGTTCAAAAAAGGAAGTGTAGACAACAACCTCTACATCAAGGTAATTCAAGATGGTATTTTATTAGTTGAAGTTTATATTGATGATATTATTTTTGGAAGTACTGATGATAGGTTAAGCCAAAAATTTGAAAAGGATATGCATAATGAATTTGAAATGTCATTACTTGGAGAACTATCCTTCTTTTTGGGTCTTCAGATAAGTCAAAGCAACCAAGGAATTGTTATTTCTCAAACTAAGTATATTAGAGAAATGCTAAAGATGTTCGAAATGGAAGATTGCAAACTAGTTACCACTCCTATGCAAACCAATTGCAAGTTGAGCAAAGATGATGATTCAAAGTCTATATATTAGAGGCAATACAGGTCAATTATTGGTATCTTACTATATGTGACAACATCCAGACCACATGTAATGCAGGAAGTTGGATAGGTGGCACGATTTCAAGCAGCACTAAATGAATCACATGTATTAGCAGTGAAGAGGATTTTCAGATATCTCAAAGGAACATAAGAGTTTGGATTATGGTATCCAAAAGGAAATGATATATCACTTATTTCCTACACAGATGCAGATTAGACAGGTTGTATTGATGATCTAAAAAGAACCGGTGGAGAAACGTTCTACTTGGGTGAGTGTTTAGTATCTTGGCTAAGCTAGAAACAATCATCAATATCTTTATCTACAACTAAAGTAGAGTATATTGCAGCAACAAGATGTTGTACTTAGGTTCTATGGATGAAGAAAACTTTGACAGATATACACGTTGAGTATTATGAGCCCATTCCAATCTATTGTGATAATAAAAGTGCCATCAATATCTCAAAGAACCCAGTGATGCACTACAAGATGAAGCACGTTCCAATAAAGTATCACTTTCTACAATAACAGGTTGCAGAGAAGAACATCAGAGTTGAATATGTGGGAACAAAAGAACAAGTGGCATACATCTTTACAAAACCACTTCCAAGGAAATGCTTTGAGTATTTTTTTCAGAGACTCGGAGTAATTCCTACTCCAAAATGAATGCTTTTGAATGATTATATTATATGTCTTAGATTTACATGAGGAAGCACCATAAAGAGGACAGTTCAGGTTGGGGGATCAGTTTCAGGAAGAGTTCATTTAGGGGAATATCCGCAAGGACAGTTCCATTAGGGGGAGCATCCCCGGATGGAAAGATACATTTTCCATTGATGACAAAAGGGGAGAGGTTTATCAGATGCAAAGGTAAATGCTTGGAGAAAGAGAACATAGGCATGGTTCTACGACAAGCGATGGTCACAGGGGGAGCATGAGTGATATGACTTCGGTATTACATCAGAGTGTTGTCATCAATGCCAAAGGGAGATATTGTTGATTATTTGGGTTGGTTGTAATTGATCCCAACCATTGAAGAAAGTCAGGTAGTGAATTCCGGTAGCACAAAGGTTTGGGTAATGGACCCAATTTTGTTAGATGTATAATGGTATGAGTTTTAATATATTTCAAGAGAAAACTATTTTGGATGGATAGTACATGCCATTCCATTTCCAATGGTATGTGGAACGTCACATAAATTCTCTCGGTTAGAGAGTTATGGACATGTGAAGTTGGAGAACCCTCATGAGTCATCTAGAATCCCCAAAATGTCAAAGTAGTCAAAGTGGTTGCAAAGAAGAAATTATTTAAATAATAAAGTGAAGTGATGAGTGTACTATAAGTCAAAGTGGATACAAAATAAATGATTTAAATAATAAATTTAATGGAGAAATTACTAAGTGGACAAGTGGTTAGAAGTAAGTTAGCCCTAAAATAAGGAAAAGTGGTTTAAGAGATTTTAGAAGGTAAATAATAAAGTGAAGTGATGAGTGTACTATAAGTCAAAGTGGATACAAAAGATATTATTTAAATAATAAATTTAATGGAGAAATTACTAAGTGGACAAGTGGTTAGAAGTGGGTTAACCCTAAAATAAGGAAAGTGAGTTAAGATGGTTAAAAGATAACCCCTTGAGGAAGTTACATGAAAGTATAAATAAGAGGCAGTGCTCTCTCATTTTAATCACACTTGAGCATATTGAATATATACAAGTGACTGAGGTAACCAAAGGATATCTAAGCCTAATTTCAGAGGGAATTTGAAGTAAAAAAGGCCGAAATTCAAGGGAGGATAAATTCTTTTGATGATGCTTTCTAAGGTATGTTATTTACAGGTCATCTCACCATTTTCACAATAACATTTTTTCTAGAATGATTCATACCGTGAAATTTGGATTCCATTGAGGAAACATATCCAAGTAGTTGTGATCAATATTTTATCTTGTGGGTCGTTGTATTTTTGGAGTTACACTCTGTGGAAAATAGGGTTTGTGGCTAGTCCTGAAACTAGTCTAAAACATGTGTTTCAGGTAAAAATGTCATAAATTCTTCATAATAGATCCAAATTCAGTAAGACCAAATGCATTGGTTAGATTATAGTCGGTATCATTATGTGTACCATTTTCAGATCCATACAACAAATATTCCATGCGGGGAATGCTCTACAAGTTATCTCTCTAGAATAAGCCAAAATTCAACAAGGTATGTCATTTTTGCTATAACTCATTTTTTCTAAGAGGTTCCAAATAGTAAAACCTAGAGAAATTGCATAAAAGACACTGAAGAAAATTGTGTACTATTTTTAGATCTTTATTCATTACAGGTACATAGTTATGATTATTTCAAGTTAGGGTTGTTGGCTAATCCAAAATTAGTCATGTGAGACTAAAGTAAATTTTGATGAAAATGATAGTCTCTTGTTGTTAAAGTTAAGGAAGGCTTGTAGGGATGTGATCATATACAATAGGTCTATTACAGAGTTACAAATCATATTTGGATGTTGAAATTGATGAGGGATTTTGGTTGAGGTACATGTTGGGTACATCGTTGAGACAAGTAGTTGATGAGTGGCACATACATGAGGTGTATAGTTGATGATGTTTGTACATCTTGATGAGTCATAGTTTATGTGTATTTAATGCATGATGGTACATATTGGGTGCATGGTTGATGCACTCGTTGATGGTACAGGTTGAGGTACAGGTTGTTGCATGGTTGATGCACTTGTTTATGGTACAGGTTGATTACATGTTGTTTGGACATGTTATTTGTACAAGTTTGGTGCATGGTTGATGCATTTGTTTATGGTATAGGTTGAGGTATAGGTTGATGTATGGTACATGTTGGCATAGGTTATTGGTACAGGTTGTTACAGGTTGATTATAGGTTGATTGGTACATGTTTACAACAATATATCTCGCAGTGATAGTGTGACAATTGTTCCATCATTCTACTTCTACGTTAGGGAAGTTGGACGTTGTAAGGAAATGTGGTTGTAACCACCTTATAGTTGTAGTCAGAGAACATAGGGGGTTGTAGCCTCCTTCTGGTTGTAGCCAGAGAATTGGAGATTTGGATCTTCTCTCAAGTTGTAGCCTGAGAAACTAGGGGTTGGAGCCTCCTTCCAGTTGCCGCTGAAAAAAAAAGGAAGTTGGTGCTTCCAATAAATGTAATTCTTAAAGACATATAAGAAAAAACACTATGTGGTTTTCTCCTGCCTTGGGTTTCCATGTAAAAACACTGGTGTACTGTGTATGTGTGTGATTTCTCATTTGTTCATTGTTTATTTACTCTGCAACTATTGGATGATAATGCTACATTGATATAGAACTTGCATTTTGTAGTTAAAAAGGATTGAATTTATTTATTACTGATTCAACCCCCCTCTTAGTAATCCAACATTTTGTTCTGCATTCGTGCTAAATTCCATTGACAATGAGCCCAAGTCAGCCAGTGAGGAAGTCAATTCAGCATAGGGTAAACTCTAGAAGGACGCCATGGTCGAAGAGATGTAATACTTTTACAAGAATGAGACATGGGATTTAGTCAAGTTACCTAGTGGAAGAAAACCCTTCTGTAGAAAGTGGATGTTCAAGAAGAAGATTAATGCCGCAAGAAAAGTCAAGAAGTTCAAAGCTCAACTGTTAGCGAAAGAATATTCCCAAGTCGAGGGAGTCGACTTCGGTGAGATTTTTTCCCATATTGCAAAACTATATTTCATTAGAGTATTAATGTCTCTAGCTACAAAAGTTGATCTGGAGATAGAATAGATGGATGTGAAGACAACGTTCCTACATGGGGACCTGGAAGAAGAAATCTACATGAAACAACCTGAAGGATTTGTAGTAAAGGGAAAGAAAGAGTTGGTATGCAAACTCAAAATATCCTTTTATGGTCCAAAGAAATCACCAAGGATGTGGTACCAGAAGTTTGACACCTACATCCTTAGTTTGGGATTTGTGAGAAGCAAAGTTGATCATTGCATATATTCCAAGGAAGAAGGTGGGTGTTTCATATATGTATCTTTGTATGCCGATGACATGTTGTTGATTGGAAACAACATGGACACAATAAAGGAGGTGAAGGAGAAACTATCCTCCAAGTTCGACATGAAGGATATTGATGCAGCTAAATTCATTATGGGAATGGAGATTAAGAGAGATCGAGCCGCTAGAAATATCTGGTTGAATCAAATGAAGTATATTGAAACATTTATGAAATGATTCAACATGCAAGATTGAAAACTGGTGAAGGTTTCAATTCCAGTGGGAGAAAGGCTTACTACTGAACAGTTTCCAAAGACACAAGAAGAGATAGAGGACATGGCACATGTTTCCTATGCAAGTGTTATTGGTAGTATAATGTGTGTGATTATATGCATTCAACTAGACATTTCCCATGCAGTGGGAGTGTTGAGAAGGTACATATCGACACCTAGAAAGGATAACTGGAAAGTTGTCAATGTTACACCTCAATATTGCTCACTTCGATAAGTGTCGTAAGTGTCGCATGTTCCTCTCAACTGTCGCAAGTGTCGCATGTCATTCACAAGTGTCGCAAACATCAAACAAAGAACACTTCCATGATGACGACACCAAGGAGACATCTAGAATAACTTAGACACTTGATTTGGAGGAGGGAGAATGATTAACTGAAGTAAAGGAACTCTTACCACCTGAAAGGAGCTCTTAAATAAGGGTTTTGAAGGTGAGCGTTCCTCTGCATCAACCTTAGGAGCGCTGGCACTCCCCTATAAGGTCTTAGGGAGTGTTATAACGCCCAACTACCCCTCTGAAGGTGTGGTATCCATCCTTGGGGCGCTAGCGCTCCCCTCAAGCTTCCTAGGGAGCGCTATAGCGCCCTGATGCCCCTTTTGAGGGAGCGTTGTCTAATTTGGGAAGTGGTAGGCCCATTGAGGAGAATAAGGGAAGGATATTTCAAGTTTGGAAGGCAGTTGCATTCGAATTATTGGTTCAATCAGAAGATCCTTGATCTAAGGAGGGAATTCCTCAACCTACCTAAAGATACCTCAATAGGTTAAGCCTCTCTTAACCTATATAAGCAGGCTCTATGATGGTGAAAAGGGGGAAGAATTGCTAGCATGAAACCTATGATATCATAGGAAACATACAGTCAGATAAAGGAGAGTGATTAGTGAAGCTGTTATCATCTAGGTCGTGGATCTTTCGAGTAAGGGTTAGACGAAGGGGACTTGACGAAGCTGTCGCATTCACATCTACGATTGTAAGTACTGTTGTCGTTATTCTCATTAATATGACACACTTGGCCTGTTTCTTTCTAGTTTGTGTCTGATCTTACATGAACTTATCGTTGATAGATAGATCTGTTTTCAGGCTAATATCAATAGAGTAGGAAGTGGTCGTACTTTGTTTGTCTACAGGACTCATCGAGGAGCGAAAGATTGGAGCTCGACTCAGAGCGTGCAGGGACAAACGTCGATAAAGAGGTACTTATGTTATCCTTCCTTCTCATGCATTAGTTTGTATATATTTGAAAGGAAGTCAGTGTCCATGTTAAGCACTTTTTTTCTAAGATTTTAGGGTCTAGATCTTTGAGGCAATCTACCTGTCCGCAGGGAGATTTTCCTACAACAGAAACTGGCGACTTCGCTGGGGATCGAATCAAAACTTTTGGTTTTGTCTTTCCTCATAGGCCTTGTCTTACCTTTTGTTTTATTAGACCTTGTTCACCCCTTTATATCTGATTGCATTTTCTAATTGACTCTTCACTCCATCACACTCAGCTTGATTGCAAAAATTCCATTGAAATTTTGGGTTTTTTTGGACTTTTTCTGAGCTTTAGGACTCCAGTGCTCCCCTGCCTTGTTAGAAGAGCACCAGCACTCCCTTAAGATACTGGAAAGAGACTTATAATGCTCTGGTGGCCCTTATACCAGAGAGCCAACCCTCTTTTTCCCAAAATCTCTTCAAAATTTCCATTTTTTGGAGGTCCGAACCCTGTTTTTTGACTTGCTGAGTTGTTTTGTGATTCAATGATTCTTCCTTTGACCTTTGACATGCTCCATATTGAGAAGTAAACATATTTTTCTCAGATTTTATTCCCTTCTTCATTCTTTTTTAGTTTTTGCTGTTGAGAGCTTGAAATCAATCCGTTGCTTTCTTCTCTCCTATCCGACTGAGCGGGAACTCTAGTGAAGGACATTAGAAGTCTATGACTCTTCTCATTTGGTTCTTTGAGGTCATCTGATCTAATTTATTTCTCCTTCCTTTTGCATTTTTGATTTTCTTTCTCTTGTTTGATTGCAAAAGGGTGTGTTGTTTGTGCGAAATCTGCGTTTTCTTGTCCAAATCTCCTTGATCTGAAAGGGTAGTTGGCAGGAGAAATTTTACATTGAATTGATTATCGCATACAAACGACAAAAGTACATCTTAATGATTATTTTGCATATTAGATTTCATTTCTGAAATGTTGTAGCATCATATTGGATTTGATTGAGAACAAAATTGATTGAGGGCATTCCTTATCAAGTGTTTGATAGTGAAAACGACTCTTCCTCTTTCCCTGAAATAGGTATTCATTGAAAAGAAATGATTGCTTATCATATTTCATGCATATTTTTGGGGATTGAGTCATCATTCCATCAGTTTCACTTTCGTACACCCTCTGAGTAAACAATAGCCATTAAAATCAACGCTTAACTAAAA
>SNQJ01S0039467.1:42061-92389 GCA_010110895.2 Picea sitchensis
TCACATTCGTTGGAATGTACTAGGGTACCTTGGGAATCATTGACATTAATGGTGATCTCCCTCGCACTTGTTAACGGTTCACACCATTGACCGGTAATCAAGTAGTTTCTGCCATGTTCGACATCAGGACATCTATTCACATGGTTAGAATCGTACCACATTGGGATCGGTAAGAAGACCCTGGGTTGAGTGATCACTTTGATATATACTTTTCCCAGGTTGCAAAGGAGTTTCTCTTGGACGAATGATGCATACACTGTTACATAGATCCACTTTGTATTGGTCATGACTATGTCTTGTCACCTTGTAGATCCACTGTGTATTCTTCGTGGCTATGATCAGTCCAGGTCATCAGAGTATAGATCCACATTGTATTCCCAGTGGCTATACCTTTTCATCAATACAATTATGGATCTGTAGTGTATTTTATGGCGGCCATATCTTGCAAGTCTCGATCACCCAAGCATAGGTATGCATGCCTTGGGTTTTGAAATATGTCATGATATTTGTTGGATGTTTGTGTGCAGCTTCCGTCAGGTTCTCTGAGTCTATACCCTTGCTTGAAAGTCTACAAATCATTTCAGTCATCAATTCACATCTTCTAACTTCATACTTTGGGGGGCAATTTGTTACACCTCAATATTGCTCACTTCGATAAGTGTCGTAAGTGTCTCATGTTGCTCTCAACTATCGCAAGTGTCTCATGTCATTCACAAGTGTCGCAAATGTCAAACAAAGCACACTGCCATGATGATGACACCAAGGAGACATCTAGAATAACTTAGACACTTGATTTGGAGGAGGGAGAATGATTAACTGAAGTAAAGGAACTCTTACCACCTGAAAGGAGCTCTTAAAAAAGGGTTTTGAAGGTGAGCGCTCCTCTGCATCAGTCTTAGGAGCGCTAGCACTCCCCTATAAGGCCTTAGGGAGTGTTATAACACCCAAATGCCCCTATGAAGGATCACTATCCATCCTTGGGGCACTGGCGCTCCCCTCAAGCTTCCTAGGGAGCGCTATAGCGCCCTGATGCCCCTTTTGAGGGAGCGTTGTCTAATCTGGGCAGTGGTTGGCCCGTTGAGGAGAATAAGGGAATGATATTTCAATTTTGGAAGGCAGTTGCATTCGAATTCTTGGTTAAATCAAAAGATCCTTGATCTAAGGAGGGAATTCCTCAACCTACCTAAAGATACCTCAAGAGGTTAAGCCTCTCTTAACCTATATAAGAAGGCTCTATGATGGTGAAAAGGGGGAAGAATTGCTAGCATGAAACCTATGATCTCATAGGAAACATACAGTCAGATAAAGGAGAGTGATCAGTGAAGTTGTTATCATCCAGGTTGTGGATCTTTCGAGTAAGGGTTAGACGAAGGGGACTTGACGAAGCTGTCACATTCGCATCTACGATTGTAAGTACTGTTGTCGTTATTCTCATTAATATGAAATGCTTGGCCTGTTTCTTTCTAGTTTGTGTCTGATCTTACATGAACTTATCGTTGATAGATAGAGCTATTTTCAAGCTAATATCAATAGAGTAGGAAGTGGTCATACTTTGTTTGTCTATAGGACTCATCGAGGAGCGAAATATTGGAGCTCGACTCGGAGCGTGCAGGGACAAACGTCGATAAATAGGTACTTTTGTTCTCCTTCCTTCTCATGAATTAGCTTGTATAGATTTGAAAGGAAGTCAGTGTCCACGTTAAGCACTTTTTGTCTTAGAGTTTAGGGTCTAGCTCTTTGAGGCAATCTACCTGTCCGCAGGGAGATTTTCCTACAACAGTCAAGAGAGTATTCAAGTATTTGTGTGGCACAAAGGACTATGCTATATGATACCAATGAAGACCTAGAGGTGACAGTGGTAAATTATATGTACATGGATTTTTCGACGTCGACTGGGTTGGAGATCTAGATCGACAGAGGTCGACCAACGGATATGTCTTCAAGATGTTTGGTGGAGAAATAAGTTGGATGAGTAAGCGACAAGTGGTCGTAGCCTTGTCGAAAACAGAAGTTGAATACATGGAGGCTACTCATGGAAGAAAAGAAGGGTATGGATTCAAATATTATGTTGAGGAATCAAGTTTGAGAAAAGATTGCGATAGTCAAAGAGAAATATTTCTGGAAAATAACCTTTCTTATCATTCAAAGACTAAGCACATTGATGTACAATACCATTTCGTAAGAGACATCATGGAATGTAACAAGGTGTTACTGGAGAAAGTAGACACATTGGAAAACATAGCAGACTCATTGACCAAGTCTGTGACTGTTGTGAAGTTCTCTTTGTGCAGAGAGGCAATGGACATTGTTTCCCTGGGTACGTGAATGAAAGTATAGGAATATCTTGTTTTCAGCAAAGAGGACAACAAGTGGGAGAATGTTGGGTTGTTATATTCTTTGTAGTGAAAGTTGAGTTGAGGTGAATCGAATGACAATCGAAGTCGAGGTAGATCAACAACATCAATAGTAGGTCAAAACCGAGGTAGATTGACAACAAGTCGAAGGGAAAGGAATTCGACTGGTTAAAGTTGAAGTCAAAGATATTGATGGCAAGTAAATCGACAAGAGGTTAAATTGCGAGTGTGAGATGACCAACTAGAGACCGAATGAATTTCCACTGGTAAACCCGACTTGGAGTCGACTGAAATATAATTCTGGGATTTTTGAAATTTGTAGACAATAATATGCATGGATCTGTAATTGTTTTAGTGTTTTTCCTATTGTAAATCCTATAAAAAGGCATGTTGTAAGGTTGTAAAGTATTTTGTTGTAAGGTAATCGTCGAATGTGATTTTGCAGGTCAATGCATGTGTACGTGTAGGTTGTTGGTCATGCATATGTAAGCCAAATTGGCTACAAGGTTGTTCTTGCATGTGAAAGAAGGTATGATGCCGATTGTGTCTTAGGTGTGGACCAAGGTTAGACATGCAACCTTTATTCTAATTGAATAAGACAATAAGAGAGTAGAACGCTTAAAGGAATGTTGGTTTTTCTGGTTAAGAATTTCTAGGGTAAAAATATCGGTATACTGTGTGATTTATTGTGTCATTTGCTTTCTTGATTAAATTCTTCTTCTCTTCTTCTAGGATTAGTGTGGAAGTGCCCTGCATTTCCTAACACAACTTACCCCATCAGGGCCCACATAAATTTGGGTGATTCATCTTCTAGGGTTAGGGTTTTGGATGTCTAGGGTTTTCTGATTACTTCTTGATGCTAAAAGGGCCTGGATGCCTCATTATAATGTAATCAGGCGAATGCACGTAGACACCACATATTTTCTCAGAGATTAGCTACCACCATTCGAGCAATATTGTTTCATTCTACATTTTACAGTTTCAACATATTTCTTTATTGAATAGAAGTTAAGTTTCATTGTATCTCTATGTTAATGTTATAGATATGTGTTTCATTTTGTTCCATTCATAAATCCAGTTGAGTGGTATCAAAGCGGTCTTCTCTTAATTTTTTTCTCTATGCATGTCCCCAACAAGGTCAGGGTATAAGCAGTTCGGACTCAAACCAGTTGATCCTTTGCAAGATTGCCCTTTCCAAACCCGATGGTCGCCAATGGGGAAAGAAAAGAGAGATGACAAGGTAGGAGATCCCTTCAAATTCTTTCTCAAGGAATCCCTCATGCGACAGAGGAACAATATGATGGATAATTTTTCACAAATCCTTTGACGACTACCAAAAGGTGACACATCTTCCTCGAGTGGAGGTTCCACCTCTTTCAAGGTATAGATCAGTTTTGGTATTCCCTATAATTGAAGGTCATATAGATGTGGATGGTGTAGAAACATAGTTAAACCTTCTAGAAGGTTATTTTTCTATCCATAACTTTTCTGATGGAGNCACACCCACTTGGGGTTCTTTTAGGGATGTTATTAAGGAACAATACTACCATGTTGGAAGTTATGATGACTTATATACAAGATGTACCACATCGTGGCAAGAAATGGTCCAAACAGTGCTAGAGTTCACCAATGTCTTCCATACCTTGTGCACCAAGATAGGTATCAAATACTCTGAGTGACATCTGGTGCTCAAGTACCATGAGGATTTTCATAGATACATCAACACAAAAATGGATTTTCTGGAAATCACATCCTTGGGAACAACCTATTGATATGTTTTCAAAATCGAGCAGAAGCTTAAACAAAAGATGAGGTATTTTGGTTTGTGAACCCCTCACAATAGAAGCAGAGAAAAATAATACTTGACCCACAGAAAAAAGGACAGAGAAAGGATGGACAACCTCAGGACAACCAATCTAAGCTACAAATAAAGAAGGACAATGGGAAGACAAAGAAAGACACTAGGAAGTGGTGTGAGTTCCATAAGATCCCCTAGAATAACACCACTGAATGCTGCTCAATGTAGTCATTGGTGGCCAAGGTGAAAGCCTCTGAATCAGACGTGGGTTCTAAATTTGAGTTAGAACCAGAAAAAGGGAGATGGATCATTGATGCATAACCTAGTGCCACTGTTGCTACCGCCAATATTTATCCTGGTGAACTTGATGAAGCAGAGGAAGGTGAGTGCATCTTTCATTCATAGATGTGGGTGAAGGGTACTCTATTGCACTTCATCATTGATAATGGTAGCCAGAAGAACCTCATCTAGGTGGAGGTCATCAAGAGGTTGGATCTGTCGACAACACCGCAGCCACAGTCGTACACCATCGGATGGCTCCACCAAGGGGGTGATCTCCGCATCAGCCAACAGTGTCACCTGACCTACAACATCAAGCCCTTCAAAGATGAGGCATTGTGTGATGTTTCTCCCCTTGAAGTTAGTAATGTTATTTTGGGCCAACCTTTTTTATGGAAACGTCATTTTGTATATGATTCTAGGCCTCATAGTGTTATTATTACTTTGGACAGGAAATTGTAAAGGATACCCAAGGTAGTCCTACCTACTGCCATTTTCTTGATCTCTGCCAAGCGATGCAATACAATCATCTCTCGAACCGGGAAGTTTATATTCTTCTTGATTCACGCTCAAAGTGCATGGAAGGTTGTAGCCACATCCATGGCCTCCATGGAATGTCTCTCCATGTAGCAGAAGAAAGTGGATACGGTCATAGAAGAATACAAAGACATCTTCTCTTCACCCACTAGGGCGCCTCTGCACTGTGAGGTCAAGCATTCAATCGACTTGACCCCTAGTGCACTGCTACCCAATGGGTCATTATATCACCTCTCTCTGTTAGAAAATGAGGAAATCAAGTGCCAGATCCAAGATATGCTCGAAAAGGGGCACATATGACCAATATCACCACCTTGTGGAAGCCCAATTGTTCTTGTGCATAAGAAAGACGGGACCTGGAAACTCTGCATTGATTACTGAGACCTAAATAAAATCAAATTCAGGAACCAATACCCAATTCCCCAAATTGATGATCTCCTTGACCAGCTCAAAGGGGACAAATAATTTTGTACGATTGATCTAAAGTCTGGTTACCACCAGGTCCCAATAGAGCATATCGATGAATGGAAGATTGTCTTCAAGTCCAAAGAAGGTCTTTTTGAATGGTTGGTCATGCCCTTTGGCTTGATGAATTCCCCAATAAATCTCATGAGGATGATGGACAAATTCTTGTGGAATTTCTCATGGTGGTGTATTTGGAAGAACACTTGCAACATATTCAAAATGTTCTACACACTCTACGACAACACAAGCTATATGAAAATTTGGAAAAATGCTCCTTTGGCATGAACATGATCCAGTACCTAGGCTACATTTTTTATGAGCATGGGGTTCATTTCAATCAAACCAATATCTAGTTCATTCTTGATTGGCCAGCCCCAACCACACTCACTAAGATTCTTATATTCTTAGGCCTTGCCAATTTCTATCGCAGGTTCGTGTTGGGATTCTCCCACATTGCATGGGCCCTTAGCCAAGTTACCAGGGGTGGTGGCAATCAAAAGTTCATGTGAGTCCAGTTGCAACATAAAGCATTCGATGTTTTGAAGAAATTCTTGTGTTCAACCTCACTGATCTCATTACTCGACCTACAACAACCTTTTGAGATTGAGACAAATGCTTCATATTATGTTGTGAGCGTAGTTATCACTCAACACAGACATCTCATGGGCTATCATAGTGATAAACTATCATATATCGTCCATAAGTACCCCAATTATGAAAAAGAAATGTAATTCATTGCACAAGCATGCCGCCAGTGGAGGAATTACATTCTCGGGAAGGAAACAGTCATCCACATTGATCATAATCCTTTGTAGTTAATGCAGACACAAGGAAAATTGTAGAATCACCTCCATTAGAAGTGGTCCACATACTTGCAACAGTTCCATCTCAACATCAAGTATAAGATAGGGAGCACCAACTGTATCAATGATTGCCTCCATCGACCTCCAGTTGCAACACTAACCACAGTTCTACACTATTGTGTACATGAGCCCTCCAGATGACCCCAAATCTATGAGAGAGATCCTGACTTCACCACTATCTACCACATGATGGGCACAAACATAATTGTCACTAATTTCCATCTTCTAGATGGGTTGTTGAGCCATATGGGCCATCTCTTCATCCCATCAAGTGAGCGATTGAAGTTGATTTTGGAAGCTCACTATAGTTTGGTGGAAGGACACTTCGACATAGAAAATAAAGTGGAAATGTTGCAACAACATTTATATTGGTCGAAACTTTGATAGGATGTCAACAAGTATATTAGGTCCTACATGGCCTGCGCCATTGCCAAACCAACCATTAAGAAACAAGGCATGTACACCCATATTCCTACTCCTGATAGGTCTTGGGAATCCATCTTGATGGACTACATGTCAGGCCTTCCTTCAACCAAGAAGGAAATGACCACCTGCAAGAAGAGCATCACAGTGGAGGCCACTGCCAAGCTCTTCCTTGAATGAGTGTGGGTACATTTTGGGATACCAAAAACCATTGTCTCATATGGGGAAAGTCGGTTCCTAACCACATTCTGGTTGAGCCTCTGGTCATGGATGGACACTAACATCAACAAATCCACTCCCTTCCACCCCCAAATGGATGGCCAAATCGAGGTCATCAACAAGATGATTGCGCATATCTTTTGCATGTACAATTCCAAGAATTTGTGCACATGGGATGAGATTCTTCCTATTGGTCCTTGGTTATGGAAGAAAGCGAAGAACAAGGAATAAAAGGTGAAAAGTGAACTTCATGGAAGACACAGTGACTGTCACTGATTCGAAGTGAGCAAAAGAGCAGAGAATATGGAGCGAAGTATGGAAAAACAAGTCGTTGGATGAGAAGACCAATGTTGATAGATCAGAAAGGAAGAGGGATCAAGGACAAGTCAACAAGAGGAAAAAGACACCATTGGATGATTTGGAAGGAAGGATCTTCTCGTGAGAAGGAAGGAAAGAAAGGCCGACGAAGCCCAAAAAAAGTGGGTCAAGTTGACCTAGGGTTTTAGACACCTAGNATTGTTGTTGATCTAGCTATAGTATTGTGTGAGGGATCATTGTATTGAGAAAGAGAAGTGTTGAGAGAGAGGAATCCTTCTGGTATTGTAAGATCTTCTGCTGGGTGCGAAGGTCAAGTCCTGCAGCTGGGTGCACAGGGAGGGGAGATAAAGAGAGAGAAGAAAGAGGATATACTAGCTGAGAGTGCAAATAAGACCTGTATGCTTTAACTTAATGAATCATAAGCACAGTTCTGTGGATGTAGCCCTAGAGAGAGGGTGAAACACATACATCTGTTGTTGTGTGTGTGATTGATGCTTTGATCTCTGTCATTGTTATATTGTTACCTACCTTATTGTATTAGATCAGATCTATAGTTGTGAAGGATAGATCTATCTTGTTGAATGATAGATGCATGATGTGTTGCTATTTTAATAGACCCACTTGATATTCCCCTGGTTGTAGACATCTCTGTCCTGCAACCCCCTCATAGCTTCTTCGGGTGAGACTGCATCTGCTTCACAGGTGTTTATGAAAGGGCCAGTAGCTAGGGATTGTTGGTGTGCTCTTGGAACTGAACCCTGGGTCTGCCCCTGTGCCAACAAATGGTTCTGTTGCTGGGACAAGAATCTTCGTGAGGGAATGTCAAGGTGGTTCCCATCGAAGACAGAGATTCAAAAGTGGATAGAAGATCAAGAGAAGGACTTCGCTGAAGACCAGAACAAGAACCCTAATCTTAGTATAGAAGATTGGTTGGAGAAATATATCTTTACCAACATTCATGAGATATTCTTTGGAGGGATCCATCAAGAGCTATATGAGTGGTTAGCTAGGTTAGCAGATACCCAGTTCGAGATAAGACCTAGTTCTCCTGCAATTTGGAAATCGACACTAATCCAGAAGGTTAAAAGGGTTGATAATGTTGTATCTAGGGAAGTAGATCATTAGTTTGATAGTACCATTAGAGGGTATATCACCGAGTTTGTTGTTGACAGAGTAGAGTCATATAGCCAAGATGAAAGATATTTCTTTAAAGGACCCAAAGGAAAAAGTTTACAATTTATGAAGTTGAGACTCAAGATGTTGTTGCATGAGAAGAACATCTTGAAGATACAGTAGATCGAGAAGATTTGAAAAGGATAATGTTCAAAAATCTAGACAGTGACAATGACACAGAAGCTGGACATACGCTTAGTGGAAGAGTATTTCGAGGGGTTCACCTTGAGAACCTCTTTAAGAAAAACTATGGGGAAGAGGGTTTCTACAGTGGAGAATAGGCAGATCTGACAGACGAAGAACATTCAAAATCCGTGGGGCCAGAGGAAGAAGCAGTTGAAGAACTTCACCGAAATGAGCCAGAAACCTCAGGAACTGCACAGGCTGCTAAAGTAAGTAATATCAATCCTCCTATTATTTCAGAAATGCTAAGTAATAAGAACATTCCAAATCACCAGAGTCCACAGAGCACTATTACTAGTAGCTCAACATCCACTTAGACAGGAAACCTAGGCAACTCCATGGCAGATGAGATGAGGCTCCCTATCTTTAGAGGAGATGGATCTGAAGATCTTGATCAACACTGGTTCCTTTGTGAGGCTGTATGGAACATTAAAAATATTACCGAGGAAGCTGTTAAAAGAAACCAGTTTAGAACTACACTGAGAGACCGTGCATTGAGATGGTACATGAATATTGTCCAAGGACTTGTGCAACCTAAGCCATTGAATGAGATCAAGAATGCATTGATTGAATATTTTAAGAAACCTAAGTCAGAGTCCCAATGTATTACAGAGCTGAAAGAGATCAAGAAAAAGGTAGCCGAACCTGTTTGGGAGTTTGATCAGAGACTCAAAACCCTTACAGGAAGATTGACCTTTAAGATCCCAGACGAGAAGAACAAAGAATGGTTCATCAATACTCTCTTACCACATATTAGAGTCCCCTTGATGCAGCAAAAGATTGCTTCATAGGCAGAAGCATTGGAGATCGCCATGAAACTTGAATCATCTGCTATGGGAGACTCCAGCTCAAGTATGAGTCAGATCTTGAGTCGTGTAACTAGTTTGTCTCTACAGGTCGAAGACATGAATAAAGACAAGGGAAAAGACAAAAGAGAAGACATCTGGTGTGTCAGATGCAGATCATAAGGTCATGACAAGGAACATTGTCCTCTCTTCAATGAATACTTGGCTTCTGGGGCTCCGAGCCCCTTGAAGAAAGTCACCTTAACTTGGTGCGAAGTATGTAGAAATCGACATCACCCTGGTGAGTGCTATTACATGCGGAAATACGTTCAGACACCCACAAACTTGTATTGCACATTCTATAAATTAGTAGGGAATGATGATAGAGATTGTAGATCTTATGATATCATGCATGAAAGATCAAGAGACATATACATGATCCAATGCGAAGTACATCAAAAAGGAAACAATGCACAGTATAACTCCCCAGGAAGAGGAAACTTCAATCCTCATGGTGGATACAGAGGACGAGGACGAGAAGGAGGAATGGGCCAAGGCCGAAGACAAATAATCTATTATAAATATGCGCAACTAGGACATCTAGCAAGGGACTGTCAGAACCCTTGTACCACTTGCAGTTATTGCAACTCCTTCAAGAATGTCATTGAGGACTACCCTGTGATGCTATCCAAGCTTCAGGAAATACGAGGACCCCAACAGAACCCACAAGTTCAATTGATCTATGCTGAACCTCACGAAGAAGAACCTAGAGTCGCTATTATTACTTGAGGAGGCGCTACCACATGAGCAGGTAGAATGACCCAAGGAAAGATCACAGAAGACTCAGGCATCATGAAAGCTGCAAAGAAGACCCAAAATTTTGATGTGAAGAAAGAAAGACAAATATTTGAGGAAGCAAGGCAAGAGTTCAAAGCAGATCAAGGTTCTTCCTCCAAAACACTACTAGAAATCAGAGAATATGGGATGCCTCAAGCATTTGATTAGTCGGCTTCACCAAAAGGAGGAAAAGAGGTTAGTAAGCTCATTGAATTTTTATACACTTGTATTAAGTTAATTCAGGATGAGAATGTTGTGCAAGAACTACAGAACTTAATCAGGCAGTATGAGCTAGGGAAGATAGACCCCTTACTGAATAGGGAAGTAAACCAAATTGGCAAGAGAAGGACAAATAAAGAATTACATTTGAATGCTCAAATAGGTGAGTATGATATAGACTATGTGGTCCTTGACTTAGGGTCGAAGGTCAATGTCATGACGGAACAAACTTGGGCACTAATGGGAAAACTAAGGTTGATCTATTCCCCTATCAGACTTAGGATGGCTAACCAGCAAGCTATCAACCCATCCAGACGATTGGAGCATGTCCCTGTGGACATCAACGGAGTTAGAACCTTTGCAGATTTTAAGGTAATTGAAATTGTTGATGACAACTGCCCTTGCCCTGCATTGCTAGGAATTGAATGGGCCTTCAACAATTCCACTGTTGTTAATTTGAAGAAAAGACGTATAACATTTGAAAGAGATGGCCTTAGGGTCATTGCAACCTTAGATCCAGATGAAGATCCACAATACACAGATCCCATCAAAGATGAAGATCATGCATACGAATTGGAAAACATCTACAAACTAACATCCATACAACAAGATTACATCAACCCCACAACCGATGGGAATCTAAGCTAGAGAAGTGATAGCATGTGTTCGTCAGATATAGAGGAAGCACTGGAGAAATGGAAGAACCAGATGTATGAAGTATGTACTAGAAGTTGTGCTAGATTAACCAGAGAAGTTCGCTGGATAGGCACAACAGTAAGCAACTTACCCAAATTTGATGGTCTGAATCCTTTAGAAGCCTTCCTATCAGAGTTTGAAGCAAATGTACCAACACGACATAGATTTTTGGAAATGGATGAGGCCTTGAAAGCTACACCATTAAGATGGTGGGGGACACATAAAATCAATATTACAGATTGGACACAATGCCAAACTTTAATGACAACACGATTCTTAGCACAAGCAGTAAGTTGTGAAGTAAGGTACACTGGTCGAAGTTGCCCAAAAGACCATGTGTGAAGTTGCAAAGAGGCATGGAGTGACATTCTGCGAGAAAAATGGGTGAACATATTCATAAAAACGCTGGACATGACCCCCATCAACTGGTACCTTCAAGCGGAGCTATGCCTCGTCACTACAGATTGGGAAGGTATGATCCATAATTTTGTAACCACCTTTTTATTTGAAAGTGAATATCCTTCAGTAGACCAAGCGTTACATATTGTTAGAAAGAAGGTATTCGAGGAGACATCTAGCCTCCCTATGGAACAAGAAGAGGACGAATGGACTTCTCCTCTCCAGAAATTGCAGAGCTGCTATAACATCAATTCCGATGGAGATGATGATCCCAGGAAGGTGAACATCGCAGAAACAGAAGGCCAAAGAGATGTGGAAGGACTGGGTGTTGAGATACCATTTATTGGTTAGCCAATTAAGATTAAAAAAGTCAACATTGGGATAGAGGAGACACCGAAGCTTGCCAATGTTGGAGATTATTGGGATGCTGCTACCATTGACAAGATTACAGAGTTATTGTATGAGTATCAGGACTTGTTTTCGACCAAGTTCACTGATATGAAGGGTATCAAAGTTTCTATGGGAGAAATGAGGATCCATTGGAAACCAAGTGTGAAGCCAATCAATAAAAGACCCTACAGATTGAACACAAAATACAAGGAAAAAGTGAAGATTGAGCTCGACAGAATGCTGGAAGCAGGGATTATTGAACCTATCGAAGAGTCGGAGTTGATTAGCCCTATGGTCATGCAAGACAAGAAGACAAGATAAATCAAGATATGTGTGGACCTCAGGAAGTTGAATGATGCCTATATGCATGACCCTTTCCCTACACCATTCACTGATGAAGTATTAGACATCGTGGGATGCTAGGAGGTATATTCGTTTACAGATGGATTTTCAGGATACCATCAGATCTGGATTGTTAAGGAGGACCACCACAAGACCAAGTTTTCCACAGAATGGGTATCCTACCAATATACAATGATGCAATTTGGACTGAAGAATGACCCAACCATCTTTTCCAGGGTGGTGATCGAAGCATTCAAAGAATATTTGCATAAATTTTTAGAAGCATATTTTGATGATTGGACTGTGTTTAGTTTGTTGAAAAATCATATTGAATGTCTAAGGATAATGTTGGATAAATGCAGGTAGTGTCAAATTGCTTTGAATCTGAAAAAGTGCATCTTCTTCTCACCATTTGGAGTGTTATTAGGCCATATTGTATGCAAGCAGGGATTGTTGGTTGATCCATCTAAAATTGCAATTATAGTTGATTTTCCACCTCCTACTTTAGTCAAACAACTGCGCACTGCGCTAGGACATACTGGCTATTACAGGAAATTCATTAAAGGCTATGCCCAAATCACAACACTAATGGAGAAGCTGTTGAATAAGGATTTTCATTTTGGCTGGACAGATGAATGCCAACAAAGCTTTGACACACTAAAACAGAAGATGGTCACTACGCCCATTCTGGTTTTTCCAGATTAGAGCAAAGAGTTTCACGTGCACATCAATGCATCTTCTATTGCATTGGGATAAGTATTGGCACAACCAGGAGAAGGGGATATCGACCATACGTTAGATTTCACTAGCATGAAGCTATCTACAGCTGAGATCAACTACACCACTATAGAAAGAGAAGGATTAGCCATGGTGTACGCATTGCAGAAATTCTGCCACTACTTGTTGGGAGGCCACTTCAAAATGTTTACAGATCACTTCGTGCTGAAATACCTGGTCAAAAATCCAGTGTTGGGGGGGATAATATGCATATGGCTTCTTCTGTTTCAAGAATATGATTTTGAAATCATAGTTAAGACAAGAAGAATGAACGAGGGCCTTGACCACCTGTCGAGGTTGGAACATGGAGAAGAAACCACCAGTTTGGAGGATACACTGTCAGATGCACAACTTCTCACCATTAGAAATATTGATGACCACTTTGTAGACATTGTCTAGTTCCTGTCAACAGGAATGGCACCTAGTGAGTTTACAATTCCCCAGAAGAAACAGCTAGTGGTGTGCACTGCAGAATTTTCACTCATAGAGGGACAACTATACAAGATGGGACTTGATGAGATACTGAGAAGATGCATTATGGAGGTAGAATGACCATTGATCCTTGTAGAATCTCATGAAGGCATCTCATGAGGACACTATGCAGGAAGAACAACTGCGCAAAAGATTCTGAGAGTTGGCCTTTGGTGGCCTACCTTACACAGAGATGCTAAATATTATGCCAGAGCCTGTGTTGTATGTTAGAGAGTTGGAAAACCATCCAAATGATATGAAATTCCATTAGCACCACATATGACCCTACAAGCATTTGAAAAATGTGCCATTGACTTTGTGGGACCCATAAACTCATCAGGAAAGCACACAAGAGAAAGGTACATTATTACTGCGATAGAATACTTAACCAGATGGATCGAAGCCATAGCAGTCAAGGACTATAGTGCAACTATAGCTGCATGATTTATATTTGATGACATAATAACCAGGTTTGGATGCCCCAAGATCCTTATGAGTGATCAAGGCACAAACTTCATCAATAAGATAGTTTAAGCCCTGAATGAAGAATTTGCAGTCCACCATTAGAAGAGTACACCTTACCATCCATAAGAAAATGGGACAATTGAAGCATTAAATAAGATATTGGAGACAACATTAACGAAAATTTGCAGTGTGAATAGGGATGATTGGGATTTAAGAATGCCTGCAATATTATGGGCCTATAGAACCACTTGCAAGAAATTAACAATGCAAACCCCTTTCAAATTGGTTTATGGTCTTGAAGTTGTTGTCCCGATGGAATAATTGGTACCAAGTTTAAGGATTGTTGCGTTTACAGACATGGATGATACTGGAGCTGTTCGTGAGAGGCTTGCATAGTTGGTTGAACTGGAAGAAGATAGATTCATTGTAGGATTCCTCCAACAGGTTCAGAAGGAACGAGAGAAGGCATATCATGACAGGCACATCAAGAAGAAGGCATTTAAACAAGGTGATTTAGTACTTGTGTATGTCAGTAAGTTTATAAAACACCCAGGGAAGTTCAGAACACATTGTCTTGGACCATATGAGATCGTCTATGTTACAGAAGGAGGAGTTGCGCAACTGAAGACATTGAACGGAGAGTGGAAGGAAGGATTGGTGAATGGGAGTTGGCTGAAGTTGTACTATGAAAACCAACTACCTCACAACTATCAGTAAAAGCATGAGGAAATGGGTCTAGGTACCAGGTGCAGTTGAAATTGGGTACCATACATAGAAAATATAGTCTGCACAAGGATGTGATGGAGGCACAGAGAAGAAAGAAAAGACTGCACTGCGCAACTCAAAGTCAAAGTAACAGATAAGGATTAGATATGAAGTGCCTCAGGATGAGTCACAGGTGAGTTTTGGGGGCATGTTGGCCCTTTGTTATGGAACAAAGCGAAGAACAAAGAAGAAAAGGTGAAAAGCGAACTTTGCGGAAGACACAGTGACTGTCACTGGGTCGAAGTGAGAAAAAGAGAGGAGAATATGGAGTGAAGTATGGAAAAGAAAGTCGTTGTATGAGAATACCAAGGTTGATAGATCAAAAAGGAAGAGGGATCGAGGACAACTCAGTAAGCGAAAAAATCCATCGTTGGATTCTTTGGAGCATCACGCGAGAAGGAAGGAAAGACAGGTTGATGAAGCCCAGAAAAAGAGGGTCAAGTTGACCTAGGGTTTTAGACACCTAGGGTTTTGGTATTTAGGTTTTTGGCACCTAGGGTTTTGCCTAAGGTTTCCAGTGAGGTGTTGTAATGTATAAATAGAGGTCTAAAGGGCCTAGGTTGGGTTGGTAATTATGTAGTACAATATTGTTGTTGATCTAGATATAGTATTGTGTGAGGTATCATTGTATTGAGAGAGAGGAAGCCTTTTGGTATTGTAAGATCTTCTACTGGGTGCGAAGGTCAAGTCCTGCAGCTGGGTGCACAGGGAGGGGAGAGAAAGAAAGAGAAGAAATAGGATCTGCTAGCCGAGAGCATAGATAAGAACTATATTCTTTAACTTAATGAATCATAAGAACAATTATGTGGACGTATCCCTAGAGAGAGGGTGAACCACGTACGTCTGTTGTTGTGTGTGTGATTGATGCTTTGATCTCTGACGTTGTTATATGGTTACTTGCCTTATTGTATTAGATCAGATCTATAGCTCTGAAGGATATATATAGCTTGTTGAATGATAGATGCATGATGTGTTGTTTTTTTAATAGACCCACTTGATATTCCCCTGGTTGTAGACATCTCTATCCTACAACCCCCTCATAGCTGCTTCAGGTGAGACTGCATCTGCTTTGCAGGTGTTTTCTAAAGGGCCAGTAGCTAGGGCTTGTTGGTGCGCTCTTGGAGATGAACCTTGGGTGTTCCCCTGTGCCAACACTTCCCTATGTTCATCACAGTTACAATAGATCCATACATAGCTCAACCGACCACAACCCCTTTCAATTGGGGTTGGGATTTTAACCATTGGGTCCCATGGATGTGGCACTACCCCTTGCATCCACATAGACAAAATCATCTCATGCTTAAACTGAATCCGACAAAGCCACCTGGTTCATTGAATGAATCCAACACATTTTTCAACAGGTTCAGGATATTTTGCAGAAGTCCAATGCCAAGTACAGGCAGTGCCATTATCAACACCGAGTGCCACACAAGTTTCAGGTGGGAGATAAAGTTTGGTTTCATTTGCAGAAAGAACGCCTTACAGGACCCCATCAAAATCTTCATCCACTCCGCTATTGACCTTACACCATCACCAAGGTTGTGGGTGAAAATTATTTTGTAATGTCCCCTTCCATTTAAGCCCCAGATGAAAACCCACTAGCCTATTTAATTCTCGTAGGTTAGTATAGGCATTTAAAAAGGGGAGTTAATTAATGGCTTATATCACATGGGGAAAAAAGGTGCATTTAAGTGGTGATATTAAGTCATTTAATTATGAAGATGGAATAAATTGATAAAGTCAAATATTTAAATAAAGTGACTTTATTAATTAAAAGAAGAGAAATTAATAAATTACTCAATGAAGAAATATAAAAGGGGAAAAATATGGATTCTCCTCATTATTGATTATTATTATCTTTGGAATCAAAATTGAAAGTTGTCGTGGCTTTTTCTGGTGTTGAGGATGGAAACCCTCGACGAACATTGGATTCAATGGAAAAATCTATCCATCCTATCCAATTCAGGGAGTAGATAATCCAGATCTACTATTCGTGCTTCAATTGCAGCTGAGCTTATCTTCCAGTAATCAATATTTATTGTTAGTGGTTGATTTATTATGTATTGTAGTTGGGTTTCTCTTCATTGGTGGCTGGGTTATTCCTTTGTGGGTAGAGTTCATTCATTGGAAGGTCAATTCTCTCATATTGGAAGAAATACTTCCTTGTGGAGTCGAGTTAAGGTTATCGAGGTCAATTTATGTATTGGGGGATGAATCTTTATTCCTTGGATGCCTTTATTGTTAGTTGGGGTGCATCTTTTCCTATCATGGAGGTCAAACTGTGTGGAAGGAGGCCATGTTTGTTAATGGGCCAGTGCCATTTCTATCAGGGCCAAGTTTTCTCCCATTGAGGATGATTTCTTCATTAGCTGACCAATTTCCATTGAGATGAGACCGAGTTTATTGTTGGGTTGCGAATTAATCACAACGGGTACAAATTATATGTTGGAAATAGATTTTCAAAGACTCTGCATGCATTGAAGGGGGTCAAATCACCCTTGAAACATGTTGAATCCATATATTCAGGACCGTGTGGGAATACTAGGATGATATCTTCTTATTTAAAGTCAAGTTCTATGCAACATTGACTCATTTTTCTCTAGATATGATGTGAGATGTATTGCTTCTTCTTATATTCATTATCTCCTCTCTGTTTTGGATCAAACTCATGCATGGGTCAAGTATCATATTGTTGTAACTAATTCATGTGACAATTGGGTCGATTTGGTCATAAACAGAACCATACAAATTTTCTCTATCTTCATATTTTTATGTTGGTTGATATAAGGCACTTTATAGGCTTGTCGATTCAATAAGAAATGTTGTTGTTGTATTGTCAAACCCACATATTTAATCTCATAATTCAAGGAGGTGGCCTACAGGAACTATACACCAGGTTCTTCCAATCCTTCTTGTGTATGGTTGTGGATAGTTCTCAATGTATTTCAGTTATTAATTAAATAAATGCAACAATTATTCTTGGTAGTGTAAATTTTCCTTGTCTTTCATAGAAATGAGTTAGCTTGTACACATTGGTAAGACCTTGCACACAAACTGTTTGTTTAAATGTTTGAACCACCAAACAAAGGAAAAACACCTCAACAATGAGTTGGAAACCTATGATAGTGAGAAAATCATAATATAAACACTTAGGAATATTACAGTGGTATCAAAGCATGATCTTGGCCAATTGTGGGGATTTGGAAATATCATGAACCCATAAGCAGTTAAATGAATTTTGAGGATTTACAGAATATCACTTATAGACGAAAAAGATATAGGAGTAGGGATCTTGTACCAAAAGGGGAATAAAAAAAGGCTCAACCAAGAAGAGGAAGAGGTAAGGAAACCATGGGGGATGAGGATATCATAGGATTTAACAACCTCATTAGTGCTCTAAATTATCTATCCAAGGGACAAAAGGAAATGTTGGAAGCAATAAACAAGTCAGCTGAAAAACTGGGGGAAAGTCCAAACAACCTAGGCAACAATGGAAAAGGAGGATCCAATAATGGAAATGGGACTTGTTGGGCACTTGGGCTGACCCAATTTTTGATCTCAAAGGTTTCCAACAAAACCCTCAAACTATCATCCCTCCTGGTAAACCAGAAGGAAAATTTGCGCAGAAGGTGCACAACAAAGTCTCACTTGAGAGAGATTATGTGGGACTGCAAGACTTAGATGTCTGCAGTCAGGGAAAGGATTAGGGATGTGATTTGTTCATTTTACTCATGCATAATATTTATTATCCATTCATTTAAATCCAGTATTCATTCATTAATCAAACTATGCATGCATGTTGTCATAATCTAAGCTAACCATTCATTCTTAACTGATAAACAACATAACAATAAAGAAACCATTCAGACACATTAACAGACCACGTTTACCGCCCCTGGGGCTATGTCCACAAATATTTGTCTCTTCTACTCTTTTATTCATAATTCTTAAAAATTTGTGTTGTGCTCCTTACATTCTTCAGGATTATAATTGGAAAGTAGGATGAGTTTCATCTGTGAGGAGAACTAGACCACAACAAGCTCCACAACATGTGGCCTAACCCTAAAAAACTAGCTTATTCAGATTAAGACTATCATCTATTGAATTTTCACTATGCTAGGCTCAAGCATGATGTTTATTTCATTTAACATGTACTTGAACCAGAAACAAATGCATCTACACCATACACAAGTGCTGCAATAACCAAGATCACAAGAAGAATTACCATGCACAAGAACACAAGAAATATTTTGGGAAAACCTTCTAATCAAGGGAAGAAAACCCAACAATCATTTGCTATATTCTGAAGAGAAGATCCCCCAACCATAAAAACCTAATGCACACAAGAGGGTGATCTACAACCTTGAAACTTGCGCCCAAGAGAGGTGCACACTTCAGCCCTGGAAATGTACTTGTTGAAATTCTGAAATTACATGTGTCTTGTGTGTGAGTGAGTTTCCTCAATGTGGAAATCACCTCTATTTATGCTAGACCTAGACACAACAATAGGTGTGTCTGTTGGCACAACAGGGATGACCTCAATAACTCAGAAAGAAATTAATTATAACAATAAACTTTAATTATATTTCACATATGGTGGGGTCAAATTGTACCCTTTACATCACAATTAAGGTTACACGTAAATATTACACTTAGAAAATATAGCAATCGATCCACACGTCCACTAGTGCTCAGCCAATAGGGACACATCCACCTATGCTCAACCACATGGATGTCATACTCAACATATCTCTATCTCAACTGAGTCCACAGGAGAATCATCCGCAATACCATCTCAAGCCTGACTCAATTGAGTCCACAAGAGTACAAAGGAAGGAGATCACATCGACTCAACTCTCACACAGAGGAGAACGATACACCCATCACATGGGCAAACCCAACACTGTGGCATGAGTCAAATCAGTCCAGAGGAGAATGATACACCCCATCACATGGGCATACCCAACACTAGGCTCTCTCACAGGTTGAATCAACTCAGACATAGAGGAGAACGTATTCTGGAGAATGTCATAGGACGTTGCAATCATCAACACTCCCTCTCAGCTAGTGAGGCATTCTCCACCAGGCCAAGTTTCTCATGGAAGTACTCAAACTTTTTCCTAAAAATTGGTTTGGTGAAGATATCTGGAATTTTCTCATGTGTAGGAAGGTACTGCACGTGTACTACTTTCCTTTGCACCATGTATCTGATGTAATGGTATTTGATATCAATGTGTTTCGATTTATCGTTAAACATAGGATTCCTAGAGAGCTTCACACAACTTTGGTTATCACAATGAATAATGGTATAATTTGTCTCATGATCAAATAAATTTGTAAGGAGATTTCAAAGCCACACTGCCTTGCAGACTTCCACACTCAACGCTATATACTCTACTTCTTCGGTACTCAAGGCCACATAGCTCTATTTCCTACTGCACCAGGAAACCATGGCATACCCCAAGGTAAAACAACAACCAAATGAGCTCTTCCAGTCCACTGCATTCCCTACCCAATCTACATCGGCATATCCCTGCAATCTCATGTCTACATTAGAGGAATATGTCAGGCCATATCCAACTGTTCCTCGTAGATATCTCAATACATGCTTCACTTATATCCAGTGAGTTTGTCTTGGATGAATCATGAACCGACTAAGTACATTCACTGCATAACATACATTAGGTTTGTTGTTAACCATATACATCAATGATCCAATCAGCTGTCGGTATATATGTGGATCAATCTCTCTCGAATCAGTAGAATCCTCGTTCATTTTCTTCAAATCCATCACCATCGGTGTAGGCATGGATTTGCAGTCTATCATACTGAATTTATTCAATATCTCAAATGTATATTTTCCTTGAATCAGGAAAATCTCATCAGTCCTCTGCCATACTTCTAGTCCCAATAAGTAGTGCATCATACCTAGATCCTTCATCTCAAATTTAGAAGTCAATGCATGCTTTCATTCGACAATAAATCTTTCTAAATCGACGAGGAATAAATCATCAACGTATAGGACCAAGATCATGAACTCATCACCAACAATGTGATAATATAGGTTTGGATCAACAACACTCTTGTTGAAGCCCAAACTCATCAGGAATCCATCCATATTCCTGTACCAAGAACGAGGTGCCTACTTTAGTCCATATAGGTATTTCTTCAACCTACACACATAAGATTTATTCTCGTGTATCACGAATCCTTCCGGCTTCTCATTGTAAACTTCTTCCTCAATATCACCATTGATAAAGGTTGTCTTTACATCCATCCAATGTAGTTTCCAACCCATAGATGCATCTAGTGCAATGATCGTACAGATGGAAGTGTATCAATATAAAAGAGAAAATGTCTCCTCATAATCAATTCCCTCCACTTATGAGAATCCTCTGACCACAAATATTTCTTTGTACTTCTTGAAACTTCCATCAGCTACATGCTTGATCTTATAGATCCACTTGGAAGTCACTACATACTTCCCTTCTGGTCTCAGAACAATATCCCACACATCATTCATCATGATGGATTGATACTCTTTTGTCATGGCATCTTACCATACCTACTGACTTTTTGCTTCTCCATGACAAGAATTTTCAGTATCAATGATGTGGCTCATGACTGAAACATAGCTCAAAAATATCTTTGGTCTCTTTCTCTCTTGAAATGTGCCTTGAGGCACTGCATGTCCCTCTATCTTCTACAGAGTTTGTCGAGCCTAGGTAGGCCTTTTATGGCCTGCTGCAATGTCTTTGGGAACATCAACTAGAGCTACTAGGTCAACTGGATCAATGACTATCTACCTCTGAACTGCTGAAGGGGGAGAACATATTGTCTCTTTCTTCTTCTCAAATAGTTTGACTCCCTCTGAGTGATCAAGTGACTCCCTATGAAGTTTTAAGGATGGACATATGTCTTGGAGGAATTTTGACATCATCATTTTCCCGTGTTTCTATCTTGGATACATCCCATGTCTTCTCAGGTTCTCTACTACCTCTATAGTACTTTTTTGGCCTCCTATACTAGGATAATAACCAATATGGCCTCTCGTAGTGATAATAATCAAAATGGCCTCTTGTACTAGGTTAATAACCAACCAAGAAAATTTGGACTCCCATACCAGGGATAATGGTCCAAGTCATGAGGTCTCCCATACCAAGGATAATACCATTCATGATTAAAATGCAATCAACTATAGGGTAATGATGAAATCAAATAAGGAATGTAGTAAAAAACTTACCTTAGTCTACAATCATGCTCAATCTTGCTTTTGGTTCTCCTGCAAAATCTTAGAATAAGAAAGCCTCATCATTCATGTCTTCATCTCTCTGGGGTGGGTTCGGATCAATGTCAGTAGAGGATGAATGTTTTCTTCCTCTCTTCCTGGTAGACAATTTCTCGCAAAGTGTCCATACTTGTCACATCTGAAACAATAGATCTTTGATTTGTCTTTTCTATGATCATACCTTGAAGTTGATGAAGTATTCTCGCCTTTGAATGTTTGACTGAAGTTTATTTTATTTATTCCTCCTTTCTTTGTATGAAAGGAAATAGCATGATTGTCAACATGAGGGGAGTCTTCCACTCCTCTGTTTATATGCTTGATTTCCTCGTGTGTATAGTCTGTCCATAGAAAATCAAAAGTAGGTAGTTCTACTTTACTACTGATACTTTGAACAAATGGTTCCCAATGTCTTGGAAGAGCATTGAGAGTGGTCAAGACAAGTTCTCTTTATGATATGATTTATCCAATGGCACCTAGTTGATATCTGATCTCTGAAATCTTCATGAAGAAGGTAGAAACAGTGTCAAATTTTGTCATCTTGATATTTTGTAGCTGACTCTTCAATGTAAGAGATCTGAGGGTGTTGTTACTCTCAAAAATATTCTTCAATGATTCATACATATAATGATTTTTCTTCAAGTTGGAAATAAGAGGTAGGATATGATCTCTCACTGAGTAGATGATTATCTTCCTTGCCTTGACATCATCTTCCTTCCATTCTTCTTTCTCTTCATCAATAGTTGTCTCTGGTAAATCCTTTTGTATCACACTCAATAGGTCATCCTCTTCCAGGGTGATTTGAAGTCTTGTCTTCCAGGAAATAAAGTTGCTTGATCCATCAAGCCTATCTTCCACCAAGGTTATGTTCCTCATGGTTTGTAGATTCTTCCAAAAACCCTTAACAACTAGGCTAGGAAACCTAATAGCTAGGATATGATAGCAATATTAGGTTTCTTTGGGATTATGAGTGCCAAAAATAATAATTGAAAGTCAAAAGAACACTCGTGAGCTGAAAAACTCCTTCAATGAGCTGTAGAAACCCTAAAATCAAAATTCTACATAAAATTGCGGAACTCTAGAAACCCTAGGTCCAAAAAAAAAAAATTCTTGGAATTGCGATTTGAAAGTTTTTGGAGGTGCGTTGAACGAGGTTGTACACTCATATGCAATTTTTATCCCCAACATTTTAGTGTAGGGTGTTGAAACAACACAAAAAGGAGAGGGTCATAGTTTTTCTGGAAACCCTAGGAGCGTCGTACAATTCTGTAGAAAATAGGATGAATTTCTTGAAGTCTTGTGCAATGGCTTCTTTCAACTCCTAAGCTATTATAACATGTTTAGTTTTCACTATTCTAGGATCAAGCATGAGTTTTATTTCATTTAGCATGTACTTGAACCATAAACAAATGCAACTACACCATCCACAAGTGTTGTAATAACAAATATCACAAGAAGAATTATCATGCACAAGAACACAAGAAATATCTTGGGAAGCCCTTCTACTCAAGGGAAGAAAACCCATAAATCCTTTGCTATATTCTCAAGAGAATATTCCCCAACCATAAAACCGTAATTCACACAAGAGGGTTCTCTACAAACTTGAAACTTGCACCCAAGAGAGGTGCGCACTTCAACCTTAGAAATGTACTTGTTGAAATTCCGAAATTACATGTGTATTATGTGTGAGTGAGTTTCCTCAATGGGGAAATCACCTCTATTTATACAATACCTAGACACAAAAATAGGTGTGTCTGTTGGCACAATAGGTCCAACATCAATAAATCATAAAATAATTAATTATAAGAATAAACCTTAATTATCTTTCACATATGGCGGGGCCGACTTTCCCTTTACATCAAAATTAGGGTTACAAGTAAATATTACACTTAGAAAATATAGCAAGGGATCCACACGTCCACTAGTGATCAACCACTAGGGACATGTCCATCTTTTCTTAGCCACAAGGACATCATACTCAAGATATCTCTATCTCAACTGAGTCCACAGGAGAATCATCTGGAGTACCATCTCAAGCCTGACTCAACTGAATCCACAGGAGTACAAAGGAAAGAGATCACATCGACTCAACTCTCACACCGAGGAGAACAATACACCCATCACATGGGCACACCCAACACTAGGGCATGACTCAACTCAATCCAGAGGAGAATGATACACCCCATCACATGGGCATACCCAACACTGGGCTCTCTCATAGGTTGAATCAAGTCAGTCATAGAGGAGAACGTATCTTGGAGAATGTCACGCGACACTGCAATCATCAACATTATCTCCTATACCAACCAACCAACCTCTGTTGGACCTCTTGGGCCTTTATTTATACTATTCTATTGGCTCATAACCATTACATTCATAACCAAAACCCTAATCCTAACATGGATAGGTTTGTCTGCATGTGTACCACACTGCTTTTATCCATCTTCAACATGCTGCTTTTCCTCCACATATGGTGCATGATCAAAAGTAGGATTTTCTCTCCAAACATAGGCCTACCCTCAAAAATAATATTTTCTCTCCAAAAATAGGTATGTGCCAACATGCCCCCAACACTGACATGTGGCTCATCCCGAGCCACTCAACCCTATTTTACATTCTTGATGGTTAGCTACAACTCCCAGAACACCTTTAAGAATTGGGTTACTTTTTCTTTAACCTGTGTGCTCTTCTCTGCTAGCTTCTCCAAACTCTGCATTGTAATGTTCTCTTCCAACACTTCTCTGCATTCTGCATTTATTTTATCTATTTTCCCTTTCTCTGATTTCAATTTTTCTATCATCCTCTCTACTTCATGTTGTAATGGCTCAAGCTGAGTCTGTTGTTCTTACTTGTCCGCCTGTGAAACCTTCAGCCTTTCCTGTAGGTTATTCATATCCTACACACTCCTCATCCTCTCTAGGATGACCATTTCCTTCTCCTGCTACTTTAAGTCCTGAATGTCTACAGTTATCTTCTCTTACTTATGTTCCAATTGTTGTATTTTCTTGCCTTTTTCCATGCTAGTCCACATTTGAGTAGTCCTATCATATAATTATTCCACTGCCTTAGCTTCCTACAAAATATAGTTGATGTGCATAGTAGCCTCCTGTTCTCTTTGATGTCTGACTTCTGGGGGTGTAGTAGGAGTCAATTTTTCCATGAGATATGTGATCTCCTATTTTTATTTCTCCATGATTTGTGCAATCCTCTAAAAATTTCCTTCTGGTGTGACTTCCGGATCTTGCGTGTAGTCTGGTATACTTTTATAGACTTATGTCAACCCCTTTTATAATTTGTCCACGCTTCTCTCCTCCTCCTTCTCCATGGTCAATTGATCATGATTAATTTGTAACACTTCTGTAACCTCCCTGCCAGCTTCCAAGTTAGTAGCATATGTGCAGGCTCTGGATTGGACTTATTGCATCACACTTTCTTGTAGTATGTATAGTTCCTTTGCAGGTATCTGTTCCATAACCATATAAAGTTTTTCTATGTCCCTAAATGACTTTTGTGTTGTCTCCTCATTAATTCTCAACATTTGTTGTGTGACCTTGAAGGTGTCGCTTCCCTTCACCACTGTTTGAATTGTTTCTTCCTGTTCCTTCTGTGCAGGTGCTTGTTGTGTCCTCTCTGTCTATTGCATTGTATATTTTTGCACTGTAGGAATCTGTAGCCTTTGTAGAGTATCATGGAATTCCATCATCTTATTCATGATCTCCTCCCTTTGCGCCTCTACTACGCGTACTACATCTTATCCTTTGTCTTGGATTTTGTTTGCCACTAACTCGACATCGTTCTCTATAATTGTGATTACTGGAGGATTCTTATGGTATTTCATTTTCTTTCATGTTTCCTCCTCATGTGTTCTAGTTCTCTTCGTATATGAGGGTTTCACCCCAATATTCCTCTTATGTGCATCCTCCTCTTTGGGCCGAGAGGTTTGTCCATTATTGTCATCACCATTTACTTCTTCCCTTGACATTGCTTCTTTCTTCCTAGGATTTTTCATTGTTGCACTGCTTCCTGATGCTTGAGTGCGTTGTACATCCTTTCTAGTGTTTTCAGATGGAATACTAGTCTTTTTAGATGTTCCTTCCTATTCTTTATCGTTTGTTTTGGGTCCTTTATTTTTTGTTGGCACCTTCCATTGTGTGGGAAAATATTTGACAATCTAGTCGACCTCTTCCCTTGATACACAGTATCGCATTTCCAACCACTTTTTCTTTGGGTCCGTTGTGTCTTTGATCCACATGTGATGTCTGGATGCCTTAAAACTAAAAATCCCTTTGTTTTCCTAGACCACCTCAATCAGAATCCTCCATACATTTGATGTTTTTTGTTGCATGTCTTCCAGAAACATGGAAAACATTGCGTTGTTTTCTTGTTGATTCTTATTATCCTTATCTTTCTAGAGGATTTCATATCTCCTTGCATAGCACTTCCCCTTCATGTCTACAAAAGATGAGAAATTTGGTTCCTTCCAACCTAACAAATCTATGAGTATGAGGAGACAGGAATAATGGAACTCAGTTCCATTATCCTGTGCATCCCTGCAGTCAACCAAAAATCGATTTAACAAGTATGGAAGCCATCTAAACATCACACCTTTTGCACAATGTGTGGCTATTTCTATGACTCGTGTTAGGGCCTCTTCCTTCATGCACTTCCTCAACAATTTTCAATCCATTAGATTGTTGGATAACCTCATCGTGGAGTCATTGATGTCTTTGATGACTATACCCCGGTTCCCCCTATTTGTTCCAAACTGTGCTTTCACTATCTCTACAATTTCTTTTTATCGTGCTTTATTCTCCAGTCACTCTTTGGGTTTTTCACCAATAGTGGGAAACCCTGTAATCTTGGAAATCAAATAAAAGTTAATGGGGACCATCCTATCCATCCATAGGATACCTCCATGTATCCTAGCTAATATTTGTTTGACACAAAGTCCAACATTTTTACCGTGCCCGAAATATAGTATATCTGGCAGGTTCATGATACCTGAATTATATAACGCTATTATCCACTATGCGAGCTCCAAGATGGGTCTTCCTATAGGTCTTGTCTCCCCTGTGTCCTCCAAATAAGTTTCTTGCACAAGGTATGGAAAATTTACCACGTCGTTAACATCATGGTCGACTTATATCATCTTTGTCACTTTCCCCAGCATATCTTCCAATGTGACCATGGCATCTGGGATATATGAGAGTGTGATATTTGTTGCGTCCTACACCTTTATTTTTTGGTCAATGGTTGGGTGGCCTTCTGTCACTATTTCTCTCATTTCTTCATCCTCTCCTTTGGTCTTCAGTTGGTTTGTAATATCCTCGACCAACACCTCCTCTGTGACATGTCTCTATTTTTTTCCTGTCACCCCCTCATGTTATGTAGGTTATTTTGGGTTAGGGTTTGCACTGTCATTGGAGTTTTCTGAGATATGACCCATTTCTACATGTGAAACCATCAATTTTTCTTCCTCTATATTGGTCGGGCTCATCGACTCTACATCTTCCAACTCTACCACATCCTCGGGCTCTTTCATTATTTCCTTCCTTCTTTTGGAATTTCGAGTAACCCTAACATATCACCCTGGGGTGGCAACCTTCAGAGGTGTCATGTTGTATGATTAGTGGTAAATTGTTATCTTCCTCACACAATTTCTACCAGGTTGTGCTCGTCATCTCTCAATTCACTCAAAAATCACTAAGTGTCGATTTTTCACATGCTTTTCCCCTTTTATAGACCGATCATTAATGTTTTTTATGTTTTTTCACTTTTTCCAGTCATTTGTGCAATGTCCAATTTTTATTGCATGCATTCTTCCAAATTATGTCTCACCAGTTGTTTCACGATGTCATTCCTAAATCACTTATTCCTCCTAATTACTTATTTTTTATTTTTTCTTCATTTTTCTATTTGTATCTTCCTTTTTCTTCTTTTTCTACTTTTTGTGTCTTTTCATAAGTTTTGTTTCCTACTTTCTACTGTAGTACACTATACACATGTCTTCCTTACCATGTTGCTCCTACTGAGAGTTAGTAGATAGAATGTCCTTATACAGTTTCAACCGACTACCATTCACTAGACCCTGCATTTATTTTCATGTCAAGTCCTTTAGCTACACAGATCTTCCATTTGTGACATACTTCACTATATGGCCCTAGTGAATGCATTCTAAACTTACCGGGATATTGCAAATATTTGTTGTCAAAGAGGATAACTAGATATCCTTCCTTAAATATATTCTACTTTATGTGTCTGCCATGCCAGGATTTGTCCCTTTCTTTCTGCACCTTTTGGTGGAATCCTGCCAGAATCTTGTATTCTTCCAGTTCCATGAGTTGACTTAACCTTTCTTGTACTGTACCCCTTTCTGTCATATTTGTAATTGTTGCAACACGTAGACTGGGTACCAAAAATTCTAATAGAACCACTGCTTCTTGTCCATACACCAATTTGAATGGTGTATTTCCTATCAACTTCTTACATGTAGTCCTGTATGCCCATAATACTATTGGTATTTTAAAATCCCAATCATCTCTATTCACATTACAAATCTTCGTCAAGGTATTTTCCAAAATCTTGTTGAAATATTCTACTGTCCCAATTTCCTAAGGATGATATGGTGTACTCTTTTGGTGATAGACTTCAAACTCCTTAGTCAGAACCTGGATGGTACTACTATTAACATGGTTTCCTTAGTCACTCATCAAAATCCTGGGACATACAAATCTTGTAATCACCTTCTTAAATAAGAAGTGTGCTTTTGTCTCTGCACTGCAATCCTTGACTAGTGTTGCTTATGCCCATATATTTAAATATTTTATTGCAGTAATGATGTATCTTGCTCCTGACGTTCTTGCTAGTGGTTTAATAGGTCCAACAAAATCTATTTCCCACTTTTCAAATACTTGAAGAGTTAATTGGAGTCTTAGGGGCATTGCATCCCTCTTGTTGGGTTTTCTAACTCTATGACAAACATCACCATTTTGGAAATATGATTTTTCATCCTAATGAACTATTGGCCACCATAACCCTACGCTGAATACTTTATGCGTTGTAGCCTTTCCTACATAGTGTTATCTAGCTATACCTTCATGAGCTTCTTCTAGAAATATGGGTCGTTCATGTTCCATCACACACCTTCTCAAAATGATATCTACGCCCAACTTGTATAAATGACCTACAATTAGTTGATAGTCAACAACTCTAATTATTAGGTTTTTCTTCTGCGCGATACTAAACTCCTTTGGTGCAACTCTCGTGCTCAAGAATTCAATGATATTACAAAAGTACTCATCATATATATGAACTAAAAATAACTATGCATCATGGAATTTGTCTTCTAAGTTAGTAGGTTCTTCTCCATTGGTTATCCTTGATAAGTGATTTGGTCCGACATTCAGTTTCCCTGGTTTAACTATTACTTCAAAATCAAATTACTGGAACAATAATAGCCATCTATAGATCCTCTCCCCAAACATTGTCTTGTTGACTAGATATTTCAGGGAAGAATGATATGTGAACATTTTAAAGTGATTTCCCAATAAGTAATGTTTGAATTTCTGCAGTGCATACACCATGGCTAGACCTTCTCTTTTTGTTGTGTTGTAATTCTACTATGAGTCTGATAACTTCCTTCTTGCAAAGGATATAGGATGATCTAAGTCACCTTCTCTTGGCTGTGCCAAAATTGCTTCGAGTGTTATTTTTGATGCATATACATGCACATGAAAGGTCTTTTCCCAACCAGGAAACACTAAAATAAGTGTTTTCACCATCTTCTCCTTCAAAGTATCCAATCCTTGTTGACAATCCTCATTCCACTGAAATTTGGTGTCCTTCTTCAACAACTTTTGAATCGGTGTGGTAATCTATGCATATCCTTTGATAAACTTATTTTAGTACCATGTATGTCCAAGTGTGGATCTTAATTGGTGCACTGACTTCATTGGTGGTAACTTCACAATTACAACAATGTTAGCAGGGTCAACCAATACCCTTGTCTACATACCACATGTCCTAATAATATCCCAAAAGTTGTGCCAAAAATACATTTCTTGATGTTTAGTGATATCTAACATTGCCTGCACCTGCCCAACATTAGTCTTAATACTTCTACATGATATTTCAAAAGACTAAAAACAGTCCAGTCGTCCAAATATACTTCTGAAAACTTATGTATGAAATCTTTAAAAGTAGCTATGACCACCCTTGAAATAATAGTTGGTGCATTCTTCAGTCCAAAGGGAATTATTGTATACTGATAGGATCCCCATTATGTAGAAAATGTAGTCTTATGCCTATCCTCTGGAGATTTTTAATCTGATTATAACCTGAGAATCCATCTGTGAATCAATATGCTTCCTGACCTCTCACATTCTCCAAGACTTCATCTGTAAAATGGGTAGGGAAAGGATCATGTAAGAAAGCATCATTCAATTTCCTTAGATCGACACAAATTTTTATTTCCCCTTGTTTATTTTCCTAGACTACCATGGAATTGATCCATTCATATTGTTCCACTGGCTCTATGATACTAGCTTCTAGCATTCGGTCAAGTTCCGCTTTCACTTTTTGCTTATACATTGGATTCGACCTGTAAGGTCTCTATCTAACACGTCTAACATTTGGTTTTAGGGGTATCTACATCTCACCTAGCTCACCTACTATTCCTTTCATCTATGTAAAGGTTGTTGGAAAGAGGTCACTGTATTCACACAGTAATTATGTTATCCTTTCTAGTGTCTAGTCATCCCAGTAGTCTCCAATGCTTGCAATTTTAGGGCTTTTTTTGTCCTAATGTTGAATTTATTGACCTTAATTGGTCCAACAAATGCTTCTGACTCTAGAGATGGACCTTCCACCTCTAATTCTCCTTCAACCTATGTTATCTAGATGTTGTGTGGATCATCTTAATATGGTGCTTTCTCTGCGACATGATAACATGAGAGTATGTCTTTGACTATCTGTCTATCTTCTCTGTTGTTGATATTCTGTTATAATTTCCACATCAGGGTCCTCAAAAAATATCATTCCCTATATAATATTCAGGGATGAATAAATTTTGGGGTTCTCATGTTCAAATGAGAAGGTTACCACAAAACTATGTTGTAATATTGTCCATTATGTAGTGCATTTGTGCATTTCTTACTCTATGTACCAGTTCCCTGGTATCCCTTCCAATGTATGCATAAAGTAATGAGGTCATTCTTCTCTTGGTGTCAACCTCCATTGTGTTATGCATTTTTATATGTTCTCAGTTGGCCTTCCTCATCTATCATATTTCTGCAATGTTGTGTTCCCCCATTCTATGCCAAATCTAATGTGCAGTAACCTTTTACATTGATACTAGTGTTGAATCATTTCCTTGTGCACACTCAATCATCTTGAAGGTGTTTCCTTGAGTGAAATATCCATGGCTAACAACCTCTTATTTTCCAAAAATTCTTCCTCGTAGTTTTTCAATAATTCTTCTAGTTAGTTCAAACCATGAAAAGTGGCGGGTTCCCTTACCTCTGTACGAACCCACCTTATTGCGCACTCTATTCTTATGCACCTCCTTGTGAAGACTTCATGTAGTCTTTTCTGTCAGTTTTCCAGACCTGTCTCAGAGTTCTGGGCACACGATGTAATGCTTCTCCGGATGAGTACCCCATCTGCAGTTGGGTTGACATAATATTATTCCCGTGCGGTAGTCCTATAGAACTGATTTATTATTTCCAAGTCCAAACATGTTGCCTCAATAAATATTTCTCCTTATGATGGATCCAGTGGGTAAATTACTCTATATTTTCCTAATTCAAAGGTCATTTTCCATGTATTCATGTTGATCACAACCTGGTTATCAAATTCCCAGTCCAATCTACTATTTTTATAACTTTGAAATCTGCCACAATGCACACTCAATCCAAGTCTACTGTCACACCTTTAAGTCTTCGAATTGGTAATACTCTATGTTGATTTTCCAATTTCAAATGGACAGGTGAATACCCCAATGTGGGTTCCCCCATACACTGCCATGCATTCTTAGGTAAGACATTCACTTCAAAGCCTAAATCAAGTATGAGATCTCCCATATTGAAATCCCTAATGTTGGAATTTAACTTGAATTACCTACTTGTTCGTCTTCCCGTATGAAGATGATTAATTGTCTTATGTTCTAACTTCCCTTCTACTTATGTGTTGCATATTTCTAGCAAGTTTTGTAAGACCTTAATGGATGATGGATCACTCAATAAATTGACACAAGATTGCAGAAACGTCTTTAGGCTACTTACTTTCTCTAAAGGTTTTCCTTTGCTGGTTTGATCTATTGAGGGTGGCATTTTGTACAATGGTGGATCCTAACTTCGCAATGAAATTGATGTAGATGCAATGTTCTCTTTTATAATCTCATGTATGGCATCCTTAAATGTCTCCTTTTCTTTCTGTGCATCAAAATGCTCATGTGGCTCAGTATTCTTCTTGACCCATTGGTGTTGAGTTGGATCATGATTTTCTACATCAACTCCCGTCTTGGCTCCTCCTCGAGTAAATATGTTGATGTTCTTCCCATCATCCTTATATTTTGCTAAAATATACTAGATGTTCTGATTTTTCTGGTTCCTTTTTTCCTGTATTTTTCCCAATAATGTCGGGAATTATTTTGTGTCATTGTCTTATGCGTGACAATACATACATGTCATAGGTGGAAGTGGATAGTCTCTTGCATAGTGTCCTGGTTGTTGACAATTGTGCCAGACTATGGGCCCTCTGCATCGGTCAAATCCTCCTCTTCCCCAACCTCCACCTTTGAATCCACCTCTATCTTTGCGTGGTGCAATGTATTGAGGTATTTGGTTATAATGTGCATTATTGTTCTGTGGTTGTGCATTGTTGTACTGCGAATGCATAGGATTGAATTGTGGTTGTGCATTATTGAACTGTGGTGCGACTTGACCTGTTATCATCTCTTCTTGCACCATGTAGGTGTTTGAATTTCTATCTCTCATCAATTCTAGTGTTCTGCATCCTTGTCATCGTGACCCACGGATTTACAAAAATTGCAATAAGAAATTTTTGGCAACGTCTTATAATTCTGCATCATTGTAAAATGATATGGATCATGCCCATGTGTCTTATAAATTTCACACCATGGTCGTCTTGTAGGAAAGGTGTTTGGCACCCCTATGACAAAGTACTACACAAAGATTGTATAGTCACTTATGTTGTGCTTTTGTCCTGCATAACGTACACCAAACAACTTCTATCTTCTCTTTCCCTTTATTCTGGTTCAACTTAAATGTAGGATTCTTCAGATCCTCTTTAAAATCTTCGATTGTTGGATCTGTCTATTGATGTTGGTTTTCTTCCAGCTATAGGGATTCTTGCAGTGCCTCTGCTTGAGTTTGAAACTTATGTTGTCTCAAAGGATAATTCAAGTGTGGTAATAGTGAGTTCAAAAATAACAACCTATGTTGCATGTCAGTAATAAATTACTTCAACTTACCTTTCATACATTTGAACCTTTGATCAATCTCCCAAACAGACTCATCCAGTTTCTTCATGATCTCAATCATTTCATTCATGAACCGGTCTTGTGAGCTTGCCTTCTAAAATTCATTTACCATCATTTTTTTTACATTGTGAGATTGAATTATGAAATTCATTTACCAACATCATTTTCACCTCTACGACAATATTTGGTACTCATTGTGGACTGTTTACATCAAGGTTCATGCACCAACGTAATGCATGGTATCTGAATGTTGTAGACAACTACGTGAATTTTGTATCCTCGTCTGTGACCTGCTTTTCTTCCCAGATTTTCTCACAGATGAATAAGTGCTTCTCAGGGTCCTATGAAGTCTCTCCATGAAACTCTGGTAATATGATAATGGGATCTACTCCTGCCATTTTGAAATGTGTTGGAATACTGCCTCTGTTCAGTGTAGATAGTTGAATGTTACTTATTGAACTTGTACCCATAGTTTTTTTTCCTCTATTAGACCCTTGACCTGTTTCCCGTCTTTTACTAAAAATTGGTTGTTTAAACGTTCGTGTTCCTTCAGGTGTATTAGTCACGCATGGGGTTGTAGGTTCCACACTAACTATGATCTAGATTGGAGTTATGCCTTCTATTCCTGAACTTAGACCTCTTGTTTACCTTTGATATGTTACATGTAGGATTTCCTCAATATTCTCCATAGCCCGGAGATCCTCTGCCTCTTCCTCATCACTCGCCAAGCCTTCTCTGTCGGCTATGACCCTCTTTTTGTTATTCATATGTAAGGTCTACCGCTGCGCATCGTTCCAACTTTTTCCATTATATTCTTCCTCTGGTCCTCGTCCATCATGATCAGGTCCATGGAATCCTTATGCTTCCCCTTATCTAGCTCCCTATCCATATTTCAGACTCTTGTTAGTGCTTCACCCCTTCACCCATGAACACAGGGATGTATAGTTTTCTGATTCCATGGTCATCACACCTTTGTCATATAATAAAATATTTACAGAAGTATATAGTGATATTATGTACCTACCTATGGGTCCCTTTAGAAAATCCTTCTTTGCAGTAGTGTACGAATTCACAGTATCAACTGTGAATTCAGTGATAAACCCTGCAATAATACTGTCTAACCAAAAATCTACTACGCGCATAAATTTATTATTGACTTTCTGCAACTACGCGATCTCCACAGGATACCACTCTAGTTGTCTTATCTGATTCATATGATGGTTGTTCTTCAACCTCAATAATCACTCCTGTAACAAATGTGGAAATTCATAGAAAAATACTTCATGGAAGTGGCTAAACACATATTTGTCGATATATTTGTGTGGTGTATATTTAGGTTTTATGTTGTCTTACTATGCAAACTCAAGTTCCTTTTTCCTTAACCATATTTCAATATCTTCCTTCATTGGATTCCATGGCCTGAACATTCCCTTCTACATTTTCATTCTTCGTGTTGTTCTTCAACATATCCCTTCCAATCTATCATGTGCAGTTCCAACCGACAATAAAACCATTTGTTGGACACATGGGCTAACACAGGTTCTAATATCAAAGGTATCCAACAAAACCTTCAAACTATCAGCATGTTGAGGGGTCCTAAATCCCTTTAACTCAACAACAGGAACCAAACCTGCCAAAGAGGCCCAATTAGACTCTGCCACGTTTGATGATGGAATGGTTCTCCAAATCTTTCGATGTGGACAATTTATCGATGGGATTTACGTAACGATTGAAATGATAACTTCTTATGAAAGTTCCTCCTTCAGTTTAAATGTTCTCTTTTTGTTTTTTCTTTTATTAGATGGGTCTGATCAAAAGATCTATGCTAGTATAAACCAGCTGGTAAAGGGGGTTAATAACTACTGAAGAAGGTTGAGCTTGGGATAACCCTTGTGCTCAAGCATGAAGACAAAGATATTCACACCTGTGACAAGCCTAGTATTAATACATTAACTTGTTGGTATTTTAATTATTGACTGAGATACAATTATCATAAGAAAACACGCATGCAATAAGAGGATGGAAAGAAAAATAGTTTCCTTAGCTCTAGCATTAATCACACATTAACACAATGATTTACTTTCATCATTAGAGACAAGAACTAAAAAAAATATTGAAACAACTAACTTATCAATAGATTTTGAAACTCTTACTCGTTAAAACATCCATTAATGAAATAAAGTTGGAAGTAATTCCTCCTCAATCCAATCACACAATGCCTTTGATGATTTTTTATTTTTTTTCTCTAGTCCTAAACATGACTTCTCAATTAAGGGTTGTTCAAAAATAGTTCTTTACAATTCCAAAAATGAGGGTCTTCCCAAAAACCATCGACCTTTGATAAAAGGTCAATCCTCCTATTTATCATGAATCATTACCTAAAAATAGCTATTACAAGTGCAAGCTAAGTAAACAAAATATAACCATGTGGTGCTTTAATCTCTCTGTTCTCTAAGAATCATCAAATAGTTTTACTAAAGTGGATGAATTTTCTCATATTCTGACCATTTGACGAAGAGTTCCTCGCATGTGTTGGCATATGGGAACCTATGTTGGTCCATCGAGGCTGAAATAATTTCTTTCACTTCTACTACCCATTCTCTGTACTTGATTATTTTAACACTTAACCACTGCAAAACTACTCGAGCCTTAATCATATGCTCCATGAATTATTGTACTTGACCTGGCTTCATTCTCGCCACCTTTTCTATCTCTGTTTTCCATGTTGAGTCTTTTTCTGCATGTTTCATGACTATGTCATGCAGGTCGACAAATTATTTGGGTGAGCTGAATTCTGGGAGGTCAATGTCATTCATCACCTGATTAATATTTTCCCATCTATTTTCACACTCAGTCCACTTCTCTTGAATATCTCGCTGAGGTTCCTGGGTCATTTTTCCCAAGTATTTGACCTCTTTCTTGATCTGATCGATGCTGCTATTCCTTAGCACCCAGATGTCGTTCTCTTCGGCGTCTCGACCCTTTTGAACCACGTTGATGTAATCGATCCTTTCTATTGCTTGGTGAGATTTCCCATACCACCTTTCCACATCCTTTCAGTTTTCTAGTTCCATAAGGGTGTCTTCTTGGAAATCAACTATACCTACAATGAAAAGGTGTCGTTCATTCATGAATTTAGCATAGGAATATTGGAACTCACTTCTCAAAAACACCGTGGCTTGTGTGGAGTCCTGATAGTATTTTTCAAAATCTCGCAGATGCTCCAACTCCTTAAGTGCAATGACCATCTCCTTTTCATCTCTTATTACTCTATCCAATGTGGCATCCATGATAGCCATCCCTGCGCCGATAAGCATGGATGTCTTGGCGTGTTTTGTGCTTATCAACTTCTCCTCCATAGTGATGAGAATCGAGCTATCTAACATGAGCCTCATATTCTTAGTGGTCCTCTTCATGATGGATTTTATCTTCCTGTCATAGGCGATCACTTGCATGTCGAAAACCTCATCAACAGGTTCATGGATTTGTTGTTATCCACAGGTTAGAGTATTTCCAAGGCTCCCGACCATGTCTATCTATTCTAGGATGGGTTCCTGAACTTCTTCCATATGTCCTGATGGCTCGACCTATGTTTTTTTCTCATCAAATGGTGAGGTATTGGCCAAATCTAAATAACTAGGGGTAGGTTCAGTACTTACTTGGTAATCAGTTGTCAAAGTGTTGATTTCTTGTTGTGGAATTTCCTCTTTCTGGCCACCCGATCCTAGCTCATCCCTTGAGATGTCTATTGGGGTTCCCGAAAAGTCAAGTAGCTTAGTGTCTAAGACACTTTTGACCTCATGGTCACTCTGCAGAATGTTTTGATCGAAGCATCAGGACCTGGGGTAGATGCTTTCTCAGTTTCCTTTTCCAATGTAATCTGCACCGAAGTCACCAGGGAAACCTCTGAACTCTCCTCATCATAATAGATGGTTATTAAGTAAAAAATGTGGTTTGGTACAATTGTCATACCTGGTGTCCTTGATATCTCAGGTTGGGTTGAAATCTCCCCTGGTGATCTGATCTGTGGTGATGGAACTTTGGGTTTTTCTATCCTAGTGATTTCTTCAAGTTGCATTGGCTCTAAGCCACTTGACTCTCCTCTGATTGCGATTGGGTCATCATTGGGGATCCTCGACATCTCTACAAGATCCAAATTGTTCTGTAGATGATCGATGACTCTCTGCGCCCCTTCTAGCAAGAGCAATCCTCTTCTTTGTGCCTCTGTAGTATCTGCTGCTCTAATTTCTTCCCTAACTCTGAGGGCCTCTTGGGCTGACTTCTCTATTGTCTCCACCTATTCATCCATGCTTGTATCCTTGAACTTGGTCATGTTCAGGTTGGCCATCCTCTATAATACATCCTCCCATTTCTGAGTGCATTATGTGAAAATTTCATCCTCAAATTTGTCATGTGCGTATGGCCAACATGAAGATACCTATGAAGCATGTTGGGGGACCAGGCCTTTAGGTTCATGCCTGTGGAATCAGCCTGTCAGGAACTTGAATTCAAGTTGGCTCAGCCCTTCTTGTTTGGCTTGAGCAGTGGCCTTTACCAAATAAAACCCCACATGGAATCCATAGGGTATGAAAGCCCACTTCTTCTCCTTGACTAGAATGGTGTTATAGCCCTGCAGGATACTCTGATAGAAGATTTCTCCCACAATGAATTGTTTTGGGACATGAGTAGGGAGTAGATGTGGTGCTTCGGTGGCCCCAAATACCCTAATATAGGTTGTGCATTCATCTAAATACTAGTAGCCTACCTTCGCTACCATTTTCTTGGTTTCTACGGATAGTCTTGGGCATTCCTTTTTAAATACAATAAAATAAATATGGGCAATGAATTCATCGCAAATGAGTGTGTAGGATTTTTTTTACATGTTCTCCCATAGTATGTTGAAGTAAATGTGAACAGGGATCTCCGCAACATGCCATCTTAAATTCATGTCGATGAAGACATTTATCGCACATATCAAATCAACCAGGTACGAGGCCATGTGGAAAGCAATGCTTCCCCTTCTTCCAACGTCTAATATTGTTGTACACAGATGCTCAATTGCTTGGAAATTATTTCTCGCCCATTGAAGCTTCTTCCAGAGAGAGCCACTGTGTATGCCAAGGGAATCCATGATTCTGAAAACTTGGAGCAGTCCTTCTCTCCATACAATTGGCAAATGAGAGTCATCCAGTAGATGTATGTCTCCCTCAAGTTAATTGTCCCATACCAGCCAGTGCTCCAGTTTGTAAAAATTTTGTCCTCCTTCCACCATGAGACCATCAAATGGTTGGTGTCATGGAATTCATACAACTTCACCACGAATTCTGTGTTTAGCCGCTACTCTGTGTATTTGAGTTTGTAGTACTTATGAACTTCTTTCGGGAGGAAACATCTGACACACCCACCATTCTCATTATTTATTAAGAATTTATGCACATCGGTATGGTCAATTAGCCACTTCAAAACCTCCGTGGATGGGAAAATCGGGGTTATGTAGGCTACCATGAGCAAGTATGACCATCGGATATTTGGGAACACCTGGTCGTCAAGTGCCCTTACATCCAAGTCATTGTGTGGAATACACTCTGGGTACTCGTCCTGACTAATTCTCTTGAATAGGTCCCCCCATTGTGGGAGAATTACCTTGGACCCAATGTTTTCTTCTGTATCATCGAAGACCAGAGGTTGAACAAAAGATTTCTTAGTCTAGGTTTTAATTATAGGCTCCACCCTGGGAGCATACTCCAACTGCCTTGCAGTACGAATAGAAGAACCTTCACCTGCTTTTGCTTCCTTCAGCTTAGGTGCCCTTGACACATGTCTGGTTGTAGGATTTCTTGGAGGCATTTTCCCTGTAGCTAGAACATAGTTAGAGATTGTGTGAGAAATTATATGAATATAAAAAATTACGACCACCGGATTGACAAAATTTAACACATACCTCAACTGCTTGTTTAATCTGGGTTTGATCATTTGAGAATCGATACAGTCTCTAGATGATTTCTTTGCTTCTTCATATGCTTTGGAATTCAAACTTGTGCATAGAATGAAAGTGCTCAAAGCCATTCTAGTGATTTAAACAGGGATGAACTTACCTTGTCACATCAACCATTCAATTTGGGTTATGAGTGTAGTCTTATAAACTTTGCTGCCAGATATTCAAATACGTTTAAAATTAAATTCAATTGTAGGTTGACAGCACGGGCGCGGGTTGTAACGTGGCCAATCGGTAATTTCAAATTGATGTTGTTCAATCGATGCATGGGGTCACAACAAATGAAGGATGAAGCATTAACTAGTCTATTAAATTGTAGAATATGATCGCATCTCGTGCTGAAAACATCCCATCGTGTCGCTAGTCTAACTGGTGATTCAGAGGTCAGGGTTTCTCTTTAAACACTTTTTGTTGATATCTCCTTGGAAAATCTCTGATGCCTATCGATATTACCATACAGATCTCAGGTGGAAAGGATGACTAGGAGGTGTGAATAGGACAAAGGGAACCTTAATATGGGACAAAACTAGGCCGTGTGATACCCCTATGTGACAAAGAGACGTGACACTTGAGACCGACGTCTTCCTTTACCCATGTTATTCAGAATCAAAGATTTCCTTAAGCTAAATGTTCTAAAACCCGATCCCATCCTGCCAATGCCAAAAAGTATCAAGCATCGGTGATTGACGATAAACCTACCCAATTGTTCTTGGATTGACCCTCTCAGTCGGTGATCGGAGATATGTCTAATGAATAAAAAATCAGTTGTTTTAACCTTTTTTAAATTTCTCCGACCCTGACCAAGCGCATCGGTCATCGACTATCGGTGGTTTCCCTTGGGAGATCTCCTTTACTTAGGGTTCAGGTTTCCCGGGAAAGTCTCATGATGCAGGAGATAGATTATTTTTCCATACCAAGACTCTTGTCCCAGGGAAACATATAAAGATTCACTACACCATAACGCCAATTCATTCTCCCACCCGAAGTCTTAATTTACTTGGTCTTGGGATTCAACGACCAACTTACACAATCTCTGTCCCTTAACCATTTTGGCAGGTTTTATATCTAGATCAAATTCTTGGACAACTGCCATCCAATTTCCTCTTCTTTCCCCCATCTCCTATTGAGTGGATAGGGATCAGACTACGAGATCAGGCACAATGATTTTGGTGTGATTTTTTAGGATGTAATATCTAAAATGTTTTACTTCTTTGTATACTGCATAAGTCTGCTTGTCTATACCAGGGTAATTCAGTTCGACCCCTTGGATATTAGAGCTCATAAATAAGACCAAGGCATCATTGTTTTCATCATCCTTCTGAGTCAATACTGCAGCTAAAGATTGGTCGGAGGGAAAAGTATAGAGGAAAAAATCTTTTCTAAAGTTGGGAATTTGCAAGACTGGAGCTTGAGATATTGCAGTCTTAATATTGCTGAAAGCATTTTTTCATTCATCATCCCACTTAAAATCAACATCCTTGCGGATCATTTTTTGCAAGGGTTTGATAGTTTCAGTGAAATCGGTGGTGAACTTCCTCACAAAATTGATTTTCCCAAAGAAGGATTGCATAGCCTTTTTTTTGTGGGGTAAGGGAAGATGAGTTATTGCCTTAATTCATTCTGGGTTTATGCGAATTCCAGCTTGAGAAATAATATGACCTAGTAATTTCCCTTCCTCGACACCAAAGATAATTTTCTTAGGGTTTAAAGATATACCGTATTTTCTACACCTTTCAAAAATATGGGTTAGACGTTGGATGTGATCTTCTCTATTCTTTGAATACACAGTCACGTCGTCCAAATAGACTACTACACACTTGTTTATCAATCCTTGAAAATATACCCTCTGGAAGGTTTTTCCTGCATTAATTCACCCAAAGAGAATGCATTTATATGAAAAGGTTCCCTAATTGGTTCGAAAGTTAGTTTTCAATCGATCTTCCTCTGAAACTAGAACCTGGTTGTAACTTGAAAAACCATCTAACAGGGAGAAAATTTTAGAACCAGAAACAGTCTGCAAGAGTTTTTCCATCAGTGGGACTAGGTAGTTACCCTTTTCTGATGCTCTTTTGAAGTTTCTAAAATCCACACATAGGTCGATTTCCCCAGAATTTTTCCTAACATGAACTAAATTTTCTACCCAGGTAGAGTGTCTAACCTGAAAGATCATTTTAGCATCTAGTAATTTCTTTAATTCTTTACACATGAGGGGTTCCAGAGATGAGTGGTACTTCCAGAGATTTTGTTGGAAGGGTTTTATTCAGGATTTTAATGGGATTGTGTGTTGAATAATATGAGTGTCATAATCATTCAGATCTCGGTAGGACCACGCAAAAACATCTTGATATTCTATAAAAATTTTGAGATAGGATTTCCTTTCTTCTTTAGACACTGTCTTGCCTAGATTTATATTTTGAGGGTTTTTCGAGGTTCCTAAATTTATAGTCTCATACATGGGACACAAGCTCTTCGGCTTTGCGTTTTTTTACACTTTAAATCTTTGCCTTAAGTCAAAGAGGTTCTCCAAATTGGCTACCCCTTTGGGTATCGTGTGAAACTTTGGTTTGTTACTAAAGTGATATGTTTCACCTCTTTGTTCATGGGAATCAGTTTCTACTAATTTCTCTTGGAATACTTCATCGTCAATAGCCAGGTATTTAAAATTTTCCTGATTGGCCAGGAAGTTTATAATATGTTCATCTCCTTCAAATACCTTCCAGTTAGAAATATTGTTGGATGTTGATGGTTTGTAGAGTAGTTTTGTAGTGAACCTGGAGGCTTCATAGTCTTCCAAATCAGATAGCCTCAAGGAAGCAGTGGCTAGTGAATTAGAAAGAGTATTATTTGTCCTAGGAATCACTATAACATTGAAGACCAAAAAATGTTCTATTAGCCTGTGAACTTCCTATTGATAATTTCTCATGTGGGGAGAGTTGCATTGTATAGTGTTATTTACTTGACTGACGTTAATTTTAGAGTCCCCAAATTGTTTTAGTTCTTTAACTTTTATATCTATGGATTTCTTTAGTCCTTGCACTAAATCTTCATACTCGACAGTATTATTAGTGCATTCAAATTCTAGTCTACAGGAAAGGAAATTTTGTTTCCCCTTCAGGTCAATGAGTATAAATCCTTCTCCCAACCCTTCTTTCGATTTAGACCCATCTAAGTACAGGGTCCAAAATTCTGAGAGAAAATCATCAACTTCTCCATGCCTACTAACTTCCTCCCCTCCACCTACTTTTTCGGTGGTTTCCAATAGAGGTTCTTGACAGAAGAGGATTTCTTCTGTTGCTACCAGTAGATTTACTTGAAAAGTAATTTTAGAGTTTTAAGTAAGAGGTACATCAGAAGAGAGAGGGGAGAAATTTTCAAAATCAGAATCGTAGGAGTAGTTGCCTAGCATGGGAAATATGCCGATGAGGGTTCGTTGAAGGCTTATAAATAGGTGACAGTATGTTTTAGATACCTTTCCCTATCGATCCTAATCATGCTTTCATATCCCTCTAATGGAAAACAGAGGTGAGCCCAATCCATGCTAAAGTATACATTCAACTTCTCGGACCAGTCTCGACTAAGTAGCAATCCATAAGCTTCTGGTATATCCACTACAATGATGTTAATTACTTGAACAAATTTTGGGTGTGTACCCATTCTGATCATGACGTCGTTGAGTTCCCCAATAAATTTCACCTGATTCCTGTCCAATTGTATAACATTCTTATCAATTTTGAGTGGGATTGCATTTAATTTATTCCAGATAGATAATGGCATAACATTAGAGGATGCCTCTGAGTCAACTAAACAATTATCGATGTTTCGGTTTAAGACTTTGAACGTTAAAAGGAATAGTGGGAAAAATGGATTTCCTTTTTTATCTATAGATAAAGCATTCACATTTGGTTTATTTTTTAGGTTTGTGGGAGAGGGAACATCCCCTTGATCAATGCTTGTTATAGGGGTTTCTACTGGTTTCAAGGCTTGTAGAAGAAAGTCCTTTTGTTGGGGAATTATACACATGTCGATGACCGACACATTAGCCTTCAATATTTTTAAGTCTTCCACTATGTTGTAGTCTAGATTGGGTGATTCCCATGTATGGATGTTTATATGATTTCTTTGGGGGACAAAAGGTGCTTTTGGGTGATCAGTTGTTTGTTTTCCTCTTGCATTTTGGACAATGGTAAGGTCATTTGAGACCAACTGACCCCTACTTCTCATTTGCATAGCCAAAACCTCAGCGAGTGATGCTTGAACCTCAAATATGTCATCGGAAGGCATTGGCAAGTCAGGATCCCACAACAACATGGATGTTTCTTCCGGCGGGTCAACTTCCTCCTGATCGAAAATATTCATTGTTGAGCCATTTGATTTTTTGGTAAAGGAAACTTCGTCTAGGAGCTGATTGACCATCAAATTCATGGCATGCACCCATTGTGGATAGTCTCTTTCAGAATGTTTCTCTTGATGATAGGTTTAGAAGGAGTCAGATGCTACATTTCCCAGGTCGATGTTTAATTTGGCTTGGGGAGGTTTAATTGCTTTGAATGATGGGTTTCTCTTTAAAAAATTTATATAAGGCCTTTGGCCTTGGTTTCCTTCCCCTGCACTTCTTTTCATGTCTATGATTTCATTTGACAATTTCTTTATCTTATGTTGTAGGTATTCTATTTCTCCACTTCCCTTTTCGGGACCTTGTTCTATTTGTTTTCCAGGGGGTCTGGTCAACAAGAGTCCTCTGCTGAGTGGAGGTTGAGCTTCCTTCTTAACTAGTGAGACCAGGCCCTCTTTACATATTTTCATTTGAAATTCAATTTTTTTGGCTTCCTTGAAATTTTCATCTAGGTTATGCTTGGCAACCATTTTTACAAACATGGAAATAGAGGTAGGGAGAGCATTAACATATAGCTTAGTTTGCAACTCCTTAGTGGGTTTAGCTTCGGGTTGAAATTTGTTCAGAGTAGTGGTAAATCAATGATTGGAGTCTTTAACTTTTTCTTTTGAACTCATGGTGGCGGCGAATAGTCCAACCATTAAAGCTCATGTAGTGGTTTTTTCTACAAATTTGTCTAAAAAATCCTTTTGAAACTTCGTCCAACTATTTATGGATCCTACAGGAAAGTTAAAATACCACATGGAGGCTGAATTCTCAAATTTATAGGAAAAAATCCCACATAATACATCCTCATGTTGGACATTCATGAGTCTAATAGCTAGTAAGAACTTTTTAATATGGTCTTCAGGCAATCTAGAGGCTTCAGGGTCAAACTTGGGAAGTAACTTTTCTGGATGTCGAGGGAGGTTATGTACCCATCCGGGGATTGCCAAAGCATATCTGGACAACTAAGGTTGATTATTTTGAGGTGGTTTTCCCCTTTATTCATTATGATAATTGTTATCCTCCATGTCGTACGAATCCAAAGCTAAGAGATCCGAGTTAAACCCTTCCTATTCAGATTAAAAATCGCCGGGTTCATGGTAGTTACCACTTGGTGTTTCGGGGATCATATTAAGGGGATGTTAGATCTCGGTGAGGGAAAAATCTACCAAGTATTCTACCGTGTGAACAAAAACCTAGTCGGGGGTGTCGCCCACTGGTCCTCTTACTTGTTTTCTATGAGGAAGTAACAAAGCTAAGGGTAATGATCCAATTTGTCGAGCATAAGCTCTTGTGATTCTTCTGAACTGGTTCAACTACTCGTGAGGAAGAGCATAAGGTATTTCAAGGAATAGATGTTCTTCCTCTTGATGGGTGAGTTACTTGTTTCAGGAGTACTGAGTGTATGTGGGTTGTCTTGAGAATGACTAGCCATGCATGTGGTCTGTTTTGAATCTATAAGCTATGAAAACTATTATATCATAAATATTATTAGCCATTCATTCATGGCCCTCCTTCTAGTGCCAATTTTGTTGAGGGGTATTAAATCCCTTTAACTCAAAATCAGGAAACACACATGCCACAGAGGCCCAATTAGACTCTGTTGTGTTTGATGGTGGAATGGTTCTCTAGATATTTCGATCTGGCCAATTTATAGATGGGATTTATGTAGTGATTGATAGGATATCTTCTTATGAAAGTTCCTCCTTTAGTTTAAATGTTCTCTTTTTGTTTTTTCTTTTATTAGATGGGTCTGATCAAAAGATGTGTGATGGTATAAACCATTTGTTAAAGGGGGTTCTTAACTAATGAAGAAGGATGAGCTTGGGATAACCCTTGTGTTCAAGAATACAAAAAATGATATTCACACTTGTGACAAGACTAGTACTAATACATTAACTTTCTGGTATTTCAATTATTGACTGAGATACAATTATCGTAAGAAAACATGCATGCAATAAGATGATGGCAAGAAAAATAGTTTTCTTAGATCTAGCATTAAGCACACATTAACACAACAATTTTCTTTCATCATTAGAGACAAGAACTAAAAATAATATTGAAACAACTAAATTATCAATAGATTAAAAAACTCTTACTCGTTACAGCATCCATTAATAAAATAAATTTGGAAGTAATTCCTCCTCAAATTAATCACACAATGCCTTTGATGAAAAATAGAAATTTTTCTCCGGTCCTAAACATGACTTCTCAATTAAGGTAGTTCAGAAATAGTTCTTTGCAATTCCAAAAATGAGGTTCTTCCCAAAACAATCGACCTTTGCTAAAAGGTCAATCCTCATATTTATCATGAATAATTAACTAAAAGCTATTACAAGTGAAAGATAAGTAAAACAAAATATCGCCACGTGGCGCTTTAATCTCTATGTTCTCTAAGAATTATCAAATAGTTTTACTGAAGTGGATGACTCTTCTCATATTCCGACCATTTGACGAAGAGTTCCTCACATGTGTTGGCATATGGGAACCTGTGCTAGTCCATCGGGGATGAAATAAATTCTTTCGCTTCTACTACTTGTTCTCTGTACTTGATTATTTTAACACTCAACTGTTGCAAAATTGCTCGAGCATTAATTAGATGCTCCATGAACTGTTTTACTTGACCTGGCGTCATGCTCGACACATTTTCTATCTCTGTTATCCATGCTGAGTCTTTTTATGCATGTTTATTGACTATGTAATGCAGGTCGACAAAGTCTTCAGGTGAGATGAATTATGGGAGGTCGATGCTTTTCATTTTCCAATTAATCTTTTCATAACTCTTTTTGCACTCGGTCCAATTCTCCTGAATCTCTTGTTGAGGTTCCTGGGCCATGTTTACCTAGTATTTGGCCGCTTTCCTGATCTAATCGATGCTTCCATCCCTTACCACTAGAATGTCGTTCTCTTCAACATCTCGACCCTTTTGAACCGTGCTAGTGTAATTGATCCTTTCTACTTCTTGGTGATATTTCTCATACCACCACCTTTCCACGTCCTTGCAGGTTTCCAATGCCATAAGGGTGCCATTCTGGAAATCGACTATACATGCAGTGAAAAGGTGTCGTTCATTCATGAATTTAGCATAGGCATCCTGGAAATCACTTCTCAAAAACACTGTGGCCTGTGTGGAGTCCTGATAGTATTTTTACAAATGGTGCAGATGGTCCAACTCCTTTTCATCTCTTCTTTCTCTATCCATTGTGGCATCCGTGATAGCCATCCCTGTGCCGATAAGCTCGAACGTCTTGGCGTGTTCTGTGCTGAGAAGCTTCTCCTCTGTAGTGATGAGAATAGAGCTGTCTAACGTGAGCCTCATCTTCTTAGTGGTCCTCTTCATGATGCCTTTTCTCTTCCTGTCATAGGAGATCACTTGTATGTTGGCGACCTCATCAACAAATTCGGGGATTTGTTGTTCTCCCCAGGTTAGAGTATTTACAAGGCTCCCGACTATGTGTATTTGTTATAGGATGGGTTCCTAAACTTCTTCGATATGTCCCGATGGCTCAAACTTTGTTTGATTCTCATCAGCTGGTGAGGTTTCAGCTAAACCTGAAGAAATAGGTGTAGGTTCGGTACTTACTTGGTAATCAACTGTCGAAGTGTCTATTTATTGCTATGAAATTTCCTCTTTCTGGCCACCCGATCCTAGCTCATCCCTCGAGCTTTCTATTGGGGTTCCTGGCAAGTTAAGTAGCTTAGTTTCCAAGACACTTTCAACCTCATGGTCACTTTGCGAGAGGTTTTGAATTGAAGCATCAGGACCTGGGGTAGATGCTTTCTCAGGTTCCTTTTCCTCTGCAATCTGCACCAGAGTCACTAGGGAAACCTATGAACTCTCATCATCATCATATATGGTTATTAAGTCAAAAAAAGGGTTTTGTGCACTTTTCCTACCTGGTGTGCTTGATATCTCAAGCTGGGTTGAAATCCCCCCTGGTGATCTGATCTGTGGTGATGGAACTTCAGGATTTTATGGCTTGGTGATTTCTTCAAGTTGCATTGGATCTGATCCAGGTGGATATCGGTGGCCACCCACCTTGTCCAACTGGCTCAAAACAATTTTCTGACAATTTTGGCAATTTATTATTTTTAGCAGTTTTTACTTTCGAGGCCATTTTGAGGGCCTAAATGAAGGTTTTTCAGGATATAGCTTCTCAATGATATCCTACAACATGATTTATCCCCCAAAATGAATCTCCTCGATGATACCTTTACAACGGGCTATCACACACCTAAAACGGAGATCGTATGCAAAAGTTACAACCTCGGGAAGTTAATGTACTAACTTACCCAAACGGGGCCCACATGACTTTTGGCACTTCATCTCCTAGGGTTAGGTTTTTGGATTTCTACGGTTTTTGGCATTCCTTTTTATTGTAAAAGAGGCCTTCAGAGCCTCATTGTAACCAGATTCTTGTGAATGAGTGCAGCCATCACATCTCTTCTCAGAGATAAGCCGCCACCATTCCAGCAAGCTTGTTCTCGCTCCATTTTACAGTTTCATCTTATTTCCTTATTGAATAGAAAACCAGTTTTACTATATCTCTGTTATTTTGTGTTAAGTACCTTTTAATAATCTGTATTCATTTCATTCCACTCATAAAATCTGGATTAGTGGTATCAGAGCGGTATGCTCCTTGTCATCTTAATGCATGTCCCCAATGAGGTCAGAGTACAAAAAGTTGGGTCTCGAGCTTGTTTCTCTTGAGGACAAAAGCTCTCGCACGCCCGAGTGACCTCTCATAGTAGGAGAAAAGAAAGATGACAAGACAGGATATCCTTTCAAACTGTTTATTGAGGAACCCCTCACACAACAGAGGAATGAGATGATGGATAGTTTCACGCAAATCCTTCGACGACTACCAAAAAGCGTCTCATCTTCTTCGAGTGGAGGCATCACCCCCTTCAACGTACAAATAAACTTCGATATTCCTATATTTGAAGGTCAGATAGATACAAATTTTGTAGAGAAGTGGTTGAATCTACTATAAGGGTATTTTATGTCCATAACTTTTCGAATAGAGAACATATTACTTTTTCACTCCTCAAAGTCATTCCCCATCTCAAAGATTGGTGGGAAACATTCTGTGAGCAAAAGGAAATAGAGGAACCCTCATTATTTACAGTTATGGCCACCTGGGAATCCTTCAGAGATGCTATTAAGGAACAATACTACCCTGTCAGAAGTTATGATGACTTGTATACCAAATGGACCACACTGCGACAAGAAAGAGACCAAGCAGTGCCAGATTTCACAAATATCTTCCATACCTTACGCACGAAGTTGGGTATTAAAGATTCAGAGCGACATATGGTGCTCAAGTATCGTGGTGCTCTACATAGACACATCCAAAATGAAATGTAATTTCTAAACATCTCATCTTTGGGTGAGGCCTACTAATATGTCGTCAAAATCGAGTAGAAGCTCAAACAAAAGACGTGAAAATTTGGGCCTGGAAACCCCTCATAACAAAAGCCAGGAAAGGGCGACCCCAACCCATAAAACAAAGGACATAGCAAAGATGGATAGTATCAGGACAACTAGTCCAAGTTGAAATCAAAGAAGGACACTGGAAAGACAAAGAAAGATACCTGGAAGTGGTGCGAATTCCATAAGATCCCTTGGCATAACACTATTGATTGTCGCTCAAAGAAATCGTTGGTGGCCAAAGTGAAATCCTTTGAATCAGATGCGGGTTCTGACTCTGATCTAGAACCAGAAATGGGAAGACAGATCATTGACGCAAAACCCAGTGCCACCGTCACTATCACCAAGCTCTAGCCCGGTGAACCAGATGAGCCAGAAGAAGGAGAGCACCTCTTCCATTGACAGATGTGGGTAAAAGGCACCCCGCTACACTTCATCATTGATAGCGGTATCCAGAAGAACCTCATCTCAGCAGAGGTTGTCAAGCAGTTGGCCTTGTCGATAACACCACACCCACAACCCTACACCATTGGATGGATCCGCCAAGGAACCAATCTCCGCGTCAGCCAATAGTGTCGACTATCGTACGACATCAAGCCCTTCAAAGACGAGGTATTGTGTGATGTTTCTCCTCTCAAATTTTGTGATGTTCTTTTGGGACAACCTTATTTATCTAAACATTATGTTGTATATGAGTCTAGGCCTCGTAGTGTTATTATTACTTTGAATAGGAAATTGTACAGGATACCCGAGGCAGTCCCACCTAGTGTTATTTACTTGATCTCTGCTAAGCAATGCAGGAAGGTCATCTCTCAGATGGGGAAGTTTGTCTTCTTCGTGATTCGCTCTCAGAATAAGTGTTAAGCCCTAATATTGGCTCATTACCCCTTAATTGGGGTATATTAGATTAGTAATGTTATTTATTACCCCTTAATTGGGGCATATTAGATTAGTAATGTTATTTTATTTATGTCATCTTTA
>SNQJ01S0039468.1:7920-28793 GCA_010110895.2 Picea sitchensis
TCAGACATAAAGACTATTTTCAAATTGAAAACTTGCAGGAAAATTATTTTCACCAGTCCAACTGGATTTCGGAGCCCCAAAATTTCACCCGAAAATAGAACCATTAAAAGACTTGTAAATTCGATTACAAGAAGGAAATAAATCGTACCAATCACAGTCACAGTTTTGCTCTGCTGTTAAAGATATCGAACTTCGTACCCAAGAATGGCGGCTGCACCTGCTTTGCTGAGACTAGGCTTCGCCCTGTGCTGTGGCAGATGTGTTTTCTTCTGATACGCTGCCATTCAAAGGCGCAGTAGCTCTTCTTTCTTTGGCGTCGCGAAGAGCTTCAATTAGGCTTTGGAGGGCACTGGTGGGGTTGCCACTCGTCTTCATGAGATGTTCGGCTACATCCGCAGGCGTCATCTCAACGGCCTCCATCAGATCCTGGATCTCGGGAAACAACTCATGGTCTTCAATGGACAGGTAATTGCGGGCAAGAGTCTTGAATGCACCGAATTTGCAGAAGGTCAGGAGAATGTGTTTGTCCATCCGACCAGACCGGAGAAGCGCAGGATCGAGCCTGTCGATGTGGTTGGTAGTGAAAACGAACAATCTCTCGCTTCCGCAACACGACCACAACCCGTCGGTAAAGTTGAGAACCCCGGAGAGGGTTACTTTGCTGTCCTCCTTCGGCTCGTTTTCCTCGGGCTTGCTTGGCTCCGATGGCTTTTCTTTCTCCTCGGAATCTTTCTCTGGTTTCTTTTTCTTCTTCTTGCGGTCCGAGAGATCCAGAGAACAGTCGATATCTTCTATCACAATTATCGATTTGTTGGTGGTAGCGACGAGAAGCTTTCTCAGTTCCGTATTGTTTTTAACTTGGGTGAGCTCCAGGTCGTAGATGTCGTAGTCGAGAAAGTTAGCCATGGCAGCAATCATACTGGACTTGCCCGTTCCAGGGGGGCCGTAGAGCAAATAACCCCGCTTCCACGCCCTCCCAACTTGCCTGTAATACTTCTCTGCCTTCGAGAATCTCTCGAGGTCTTCGAGGATCTCCTGCTTCTGCTCTGTTTCCAGAGCCAGAGTACCGAAAGTCGCAGGATGATCGAACACAACAGACGTCCAGTAGCGGTATTCATTCGTGTAAATCTTCCGGTTGCGGCTTCTGAGCTCCAAATTTTTGCCTTCGGTTATGACGTGGGGAAGATACTCACTGAATATCTTGTGCTTGTGCTTCTTGTGGAATTTCAGCTCGTAATAGCGTTTCTCATCGGAGCCTGGATTCCAGGGGGACCTGGTTTTCTGGCTGAGCTCTATGCTGTGGAAGGCCCACCGTACCTTGATATCCTCAAATTTGTCCGAGATTCGCTGGTTGCTGTCCATGCTAAAGGTAAAGTCCTTGCTATTCTTAGGCTTCTTCAGTTTTAATCTCTCGGCAGCCGAAGACGATCTTGCGCTCAGGTAAGTCTGCACTGCTTCGTAAACTTCGCTCACCTTCATACCATCATTCTCCTCTATTACAACTGAGATGTAAGAAGAAACCATCCCTAAGAGCCTGCGCAGCGATTTTGAAAACAAATCGCAGAGTTCTCGGGGGAAGTATTCTCTGACTACACTCCGTATGAATATCAAGGTCGCCAAAATCGACCCCAAATTGGACCAGACCTCCATTTTCATTAAACCCCGGGAAATTTTTTATCAATACAGAAACATTAAGATCCTGATACTCCAGAGGGACTCGGCCGGGCTATTTGAAGGATCTTCCAGTGGGATAAGAAAAATTACTGCGGAAATTCTTTTTGGACGGTGTTTCAATTGTTTACCGCTACCTGCCAAATTCCTTGTTGGACGGTCACGTACTAAGCTTCTTTTTCTTTATTGGCGTGACTGTGATTTTAAAGAAGGGCATCAGTGATCTGGATTGACGTTGATGTCTAAATGAAGAATTCACCATAAGAAGTAGGATACAGATACAATGTATATATACTTATTTTAAAAACTATATTCAGAATTATGATACAATGTATATATACTTATTTTAAAAACTAGATTCAGAATTATGAGATATTCAGAATTGTGAGAAAGGTGAAATGTATATATGTTTTAGAATTTTATAATTTATAATCTCAAAATTAAGGGTAATAAACTGTATCTTATTTTTCTAGTTGAAGTTAGTTTTTTTTCCATTAACAATATAATTATGACTAGCACAGTCGACTCGTAGTTACCACTGCCGTAGTTACCACTGCGTCTACAAACCCTTAATCTCAAGGAACGTGGCAATGCAAAGTTTTATACATATTAATTTTTCTTAATCAATTAACCCGTCAATCAATGGTTAGAGAAGTAATTTCTTAATCATATTAAGTAAATGTGAAAAAGTAAACAAGGTAACGGAAGTATTCAGAAATGCAAGGAAGTTATGAGCATTAAATTTCATATATTGATTTGATTAGAGAGTACGACTAAGAATATGCCAACATCTTTAATTGTTAGCCATAAGATTAGAATTTTAGATTAAAAGGTGATTAATTGTGCCCATTGTCAATAGGTGTACGTCTTTGGGTGTAATTAGATACTTTTTTATCTAGCAGAAAAAATTACTCAATATACATAAACAACATGGATAGCAAGAGGCTCCCCAAAATTGCTTTGGCCTGATGTCAAGTGTTCCCTAAATCATTGGGGAATAAAAGAAAAAGTTATTAAAAATATTGTACAAGTTAAATTTAAAGAAAATCTATGGTGTGATAAAGAATTAAAATATAAAATAAAATTAAAATATTATAAGGACGTGGTTATAATTGTTTTGACTAGTGTAAAGAAAAGAATCAATATTGCTAAAAAAATAATTAATTCTCATGAGTTGTATAGTGAAATTGGGCATTGGAAAATCCCCAAAACACCATGGCAAGAAAGAATTTCACTTTATGACACCAAAAAGGTTGAATATGAAAAACACTCTCCCAATTTTACTAACCTTCTAAGTCATCAAAACTTTATTGATCTTAAAACACATATCTTCATTCTAAAAACCAAATTACATTTTTTATTGAAAAATAAAAAATAATAACTATGAAACTTAATAATTCTAATTTTACAATTTTTTATGAAAAAAATACATTTCCCCAACCACTTGATAGATTTAATATTTTAAAAAAAATAATTAATTAAAAAAAAGGTAGATTTTCGCTTTTACTTGTAAGAAACTTAATTAAACATAACCCTTATATTTTAAATTAATGATACACCTTAAATGCTTAAGCGGATTCAGAAACATAATTAAACATCACTAATATTTTAAATTGATATACACCTTACATGCTTAAGCGGATTCAACCATTGATTTCGTTTTAATAAATTGGAAAGATATTTGGCCAGCTTACATGCTTAAGCGGATTCAACCATTCATTTCATTTTAATAAATTGGAGAGATATTTGGCCATGCTGATCTCCAATGGCCACTTTATGACACAAAGTAAAGTTATAAGTGAATATAAAAAGTTAAATATGAATTTTATTTTATTTTTTTGCATATCGTGCCTTGAAGTTAGCGTTGCTTTGAAGTTAGCGTTGCTGACGTCGATGGGCCACCCACTTTATGACGCAGAGTATTAAAGTGAACATAAAAGTTAATTAATAAAACTTTATTAATTGTGTTTAAATTACCAATTTTCACAACTCATAATAAAAGTATTGTCGTCTTGTCAATGTTTTTTTTTTTAATTGTTGTACACTTTATATGTGTAAAGTAGATTTCACAATCGATATTTTTTCTTTTAAGTATTTTTTTTCTCATGTCAAGTATGCTTTTACTTTTTCTACCTTTAACTTTATACCTTTTATTATAAAGACTAATGGATACCATATTAACCCAAAATCTCTTACTCTCTTTAAAGTTATTATTGAAAATCTTTTACTCTTCTTATGTGTATATTTTTTAATCAATTTAAAATATTAATACCATGTTTCATATTAAAAATAATGCCATGTTTTATATTAAAAATAATTTTTTGGTCACACATGATCTCAAAATATTAAGAATATGGCACATCATTGTGAGATGTTCTTACTCAACCACATCAATTGACATTAGTTTTTCCATCATCCACTTCTCAACCATTTAAACAGTTTAATCATAAAAAGGGTAGACATTGCCACACTTATTGATATGATAGTCAATATTACTGATATGATAGTCAATATTATTAGATATTGAAAATGAATTGGTATAAATGATAAAGTCTTAATAGTAATATATATGATTAAGACTTATTATGGTTGGGTTAATGTTTAGTCATGACGACATTTGAGCATGTTAGAAAATGAATGGGTATAAATGATAAAGTCTTAATTAGTAATGTATATGATTAAGACTTATTCTGGTTGGGTTGATGTTTAGCCATGACAACATTTGAATATGTTAGAATTATAATGTATGTTTATCTGGATGACCTCCAATCTCTAATTAGTAGACTTATCCATGTGTGTCGTCTTAACAAGATCTTCATCATAAACAGTGGCAAATGAAAACAATAATTATAATAAGAACATGCATCACATCAATATAACTCTTTGTAGTGAGAACCTAAGTATTGGGTGAAAACCCACTCTTTTGTGCAATCTCAAAAGCTTATTAAACTCAAATATATTACAAGAAAGATAGACATACAAATTTGCACATAATCTATTATCTCAAATATCATTGTAACAACATAACATCCTCAACAAATCAGCCTTGCCAATAATGGCACCTCGTTATAACATTGACCAGCATAATGCCAATAATTATCAACTTCCTCATGATCTCTACATGCCCTTTTACGAATCAAGGAAACCTCCAAATAACTTTCCACTACTTTTTCTTCATTAATGGCATTCCACTATCATAGAATAAATGTCTGTTATCATTATTTCATGCAAATAAGTCCACTTTACAATAAACATTCACCCTTAACTATTGTCATAAACACAATCCACTAATGCCCAACTAACTATAAAAAATACATAGTCATTACACATGGACACTTATGGACACACATATGCCTAAGGACTAAAAGCTCATGCAACACTTGTCCAATGCTTAAAGTGATCCATAGTCCCCTTGCTATGTTACCTTGATGGTGTATTGAAACTATCCCATGGATGAAAAATATTATCTACAAAGAAAATCCTCAATCTACAAAATTTGTCTTCAAAAGTTTTTCCATAGAAGTATTCAAACGTGCTTACTTCATGGCCCTCTTTCTCTATCTATGTCAACTTTCCCATATAATGTTTTTTTTTTACTTTGATGTTCTTTGATGTTCAATTTTTTGTCCAATCTAAAATCATGCTTTGATCTCAATCGATCATCAATACTATCGAGGTCAAGGGGATGACAACACCTTTACAGATTCCTTATGATGTTGTTAGCAAGTTGAGGACAATGCCTCACAAATCGAGGACAACACTCCTTAAAAACAAAGATTTATTCTAAACTATGCCCCCATCTTCATGGATTCACCCTATACATGTATGCATACTGACCCAATATGCAAGGAGATGTAACTCAGTTTATTAGAGGATGCATACTTTGTTGTACCAATGAACCTAGTAATATGAAGCAAGGTTTATTACATCCCTTACTTGTACCTACTAGAGCATGGGAGAACATCCCCATGGATTTTTTGGATGGTTTGCCAAGAACTAGGGGGAACGTGACTTATGTCTACCCATCTATTTATGGATGGAAAATTGTATATCTCTTCATCTTGGTGTCCATATTCTCCCAAAGTGTAGTCCAAAAGGCATTGAGAAATCCAATATCTTTGTGTGAGATGATGCTTAATGGTAACCCAATGTGCACCCGGGCCTTTTCAAATATCTAATGATTTTTGCATTTGGTCACTTGATGGTATTTTTTACAAAGTGTGAGAATTCACATCTTACTAAACCTGTCAACTACCACAATTAGATAGTCACGTGTAATATTCCAGATATAAAATAGTATGCAGAACATAAATATTTTAGCTAGAAATGGCAAAACAACAATGATATAACTAAAACAATACCAGAATAACACAAGAAAGAGCACCTTGATTAGTGATAGAAATGTTCACTTGCCTCTTCGAGGGGGCAACCTCCAACAGAGAAGATCTTTATTACAATAATATCCAAGACAAAACTTCCCATACCCTCTACTCCTATTTATAGTAAATATGTCTATCTAAAAGAACAATCTAGAGGAAGATCTTTCTACAAGCAGAAGCTTCTATTAGGTCTTCTTACATTTGAATTATTCTTCCTTATTTCTATGCCTTATTAATATTGGCCTTTATTACATGGAAATATATTATTCTACCTACGTGAGGGGTTAGGAAGGTTAGGTCCCTAACATGTCCTCCCCCTTAAAAACAACCTTGTCTTCAAGGATTGAGAGAGGAAATTGTTGCAGAATGGTAACCGGTTCCCAAGTGGCATCTGTTGGAGTTGTATCTTTCCACTAGACTAACACTTCCTTGATGGTGCGTTGATGCAAACAACGCTCACACTGGTCCAAAACTTCTTGTGGATACAACTATATGGAGCCTTCTTCATCCAACTCAGGAAGGTTGGGTTGAGTTTGGCACTTAGTTCCAATAACCTTCTTTAAGCAGGAGACATGAAAAACACGATAGAGCTTAGAATGAATGGAAAAATCTAATTGATAAGCCACCTGTCCCATACGCTTGAGAACATTATAAGGACCATAAAATTTGGGCGCTAGTTTCTGACAATGTTCATCCTTGAGGGAAGTTTGCTTATAAGGTTGCAATCGAAGAAACACTTGGTTTCCTTTAGCAAATTGACATTTAGAGAAACCATGATCTGCCTGTTGCTTCATGCGATTTTGGGCCATGACCAAATTCTCTTTGAGGGTACGAAGAATAGCCTCTCGAACTGTAAGTGTTTGGTCAACCGCCTAGAACTTCGAGACACCTGGAAAGTATGAGAGAACTGAAGGTGGATTTTGTCCATATACTGCTTCAAAAGGAGTCATGTGGGTCGTTGTATGGTAAGAAGTGTTGTACCACCATTCAGCTAGTGGTAACCATTGAGCCCACTGATTTTTCCTTTCCGATGCAAAACACCTCAGATATGTTTCCAAACACTTGTTGACAAATTCAATTTGACCATCAGTCTGGGGATGATAAGCGGTGCTGAGATGCAATTGGGTGCCCTGCAGCCTGAACATTTCTTGCCAAAATTTGTTGATGAAAATGGAGTCTCGATTAGAAACAATAGAATGAGGCATGCCATGAAGCTTGAAGACCCAATCCATGAAAAGTTGAACCACAGTGGAGGTTGTAAATGGGTGTTGAAGAGCACAAAAATGAGCATAATTGGAAAGACAATCAATGACCACCATGATGACTGATTTATTGCTTGATTTAGGTAAGCCCACAATAAAATCCATAGAGATATCCCTCCAAATAGCAGGTGGAATCGGAAGTGGTTGTAGTGTGCCAGGATCTTTGATTGTTTCTCCCTGGTTGCATTGAAAAACATCACATTCTGCCACAAAATTGTGAACATCTTGTTTCATACCATCCCAGAAAAAAAGAATGTTTGACCCGATCATAGGTTTTGGTAAACCCTAAGTGCCCAACTGTGGGTGTAGCATGAAGCTCAAAAAGTACCATGGATTTAATTTGTGGTTGTTTACTTAAATACAAATGGAATTTGTAGTGAAGCTCATCGTTGTGCCAAGAGTAACTTGGGGAAACTGGAGAATTGACCTGCAATTTTTGGAGCAAATGCGAAATTTTGGGATCGTGTAGCCGTTCCTGGCGAACAACATGGAGCCAATCTGGTACAATGAAGGAGAGGGAAAAAAGGGACCCTTCATCTTCATGTTTTCTTGAAAGTGCATCAACAACCACATTGTCTTTTTCTTTCTTGTAAATTATCTCATAATCATATCCAAAGAGATTATTCACCCATTTTTGTTGCTCCGGGGAGGAAGGCGATTGTTTCAGAAAATACTTGAGGCTTTGATGATCTCTCTTAATTTGGAAGAATTTCCCCAATAGATAAGAGCGCCAAAGATCCATTGCATGCAAAATAGCCAACATTTCCTTTTCATAGATTGATTTTCCTAGATATCGCTCTGACAGTTGTTTGTTGGTAAAGGCCAAAGGCCAACCATCTTTTATAAGGATTGTTCCAATTCCTCTCCCGGAAGCATCGCATTCTAGGAAAAAGGTCTTTGTGAAATCAGGAAGGGTAAGGACTAGAGTAGTGCACATGGCTACCTTCAAGGTTTGAAAGGTCTGATTTGTTGCGGGAGGCCAGGTGAAAAAATTGTTTTTAAGGAGAGTAGTGAGAGGTGCTGCAATCTTGCCACAATTCTTAAAAAACTTGTGATAATAACCTGTTAAACCTAGAAATCCACGGAAGGTTTTGAGATTCTTTGGGTGAGTCCAATCCTTCATAGATTCAATCTTTTTAGGATCCACCCTGACACTTGCCTTGCCAACAATATGACCCAAGTACTCGACTTTTGAGGCTCCAAAAGCACATTTAGATTGTTTGAGGAAAAGTTGGTGCTGAAGAGTAGATGTAGAACTTGATCCGCATGAGAAAGATGGTTTGTCCAAGTTTTACTATATATGAGGATATCATCAAAGAAAACTAAGACAAAATGACAGAGAAAAGGATGGAAGACATGATTCATGAGGCTTTGGAAAGTGGAGGGAGCATTACACAAGCCAAAGGGCATGACCAAAAAATCGGAGTGGCCCTCATGAGTTCAAAATGTAGTCTTAGGAATGTCGGCCTCATTCATACATATCTGGTGGTAGCCAGAATGAAGATCAAGTTTAGTAAAGAACTGGGCACCACTCAATTCATCCAAGAGGTCATCAATGAAAGGAATGGGAAATTTGCCTTTGATGGTGATTTTGTTGAGGGAATAGAAGTCAAGACACATCGCCAAGAACCTTCTTTATTAAATACAATGACCACAGGAGAAAGTAGGGAGGCTCATACTAGGAATAGGATATTAGCTGCGATGAACAATTCTTGAATGATTTTCTCAATTTCATTTTCTGCAGTGAGCAATTCTTGAATGATTTTCTCAATTTCATTTTTTTTGGAAAAGGGATGACGATAGGGACGAACATTGGGAGGAAGGTTGTCGAGGACAAGGGGAATGGAATGATCATGAACACCACGAGAAGGAGGAAGTCCCTGGGGAGTGGAAAAATCAACTTGATGTTTAGAGAGGATGGATTGGAGGTCCTGCAACATAGAGAGTGTCTTAGTGGCTTGAATGGCATGGAGTTGTGCAATAATTCCAGAATGACCTTTTTTTAGGAGATTTTCCATGCGATGGGAATTGATGATCTCCGGGGAACCAACAGTGATGCCTTGAAACTTATATTGTTGGCCCTCCTGGTTGAATTGCATGGTTAATTCATTAAAATCCATGAGAATGGGACCCAGATTCCTTAGCCATTTTGCACCCAACACAATGTCACAATCGCCCATGTCGATAGAAAACATATGATATTTCATGTGGTACTAACCAATTTGGAGACACACATTTTCACAATTCCCCCCACATTTCATGGACTCACCATTGACAATCATGATTTGAAAATTATTGGCAGTACATATATAGCAATTAGTTTCTTGGGCAATGCAGCGATGAATAAAATTATGGGTGCTTCCACTATCAACAAGGATGATGGCCTTCTGATGCGTAATGTAACCAATTAGCTTGAGAGTCTGGGGAGTAGAGAACCCAGTGAGAGCATTCATGGAAATGATCGATTCGACTCCGGGAGGGTCGGAGGGTGGGTTTATGTCAGTGGATTCAGGTGACTCAGCCATAGGGGGGGGCTCAACATCATCTTCCGAAACATCCTTGAAGATGGATATAAAAATATTTTGTCCCTCACACTTGTGCCCAGGAAAATATTTGTCATCACAATTATAACAAAGGCCTTTGAGTTGGCATTCAACCATTTTTGGCATGGTCAGTTTCTGGATATTTAGTGGAGTAGAAGGAGGAGTGGGAGTGATTGGTTTAGGGTGAGGAATAAAGGAGGGTTTTTGGGTTTGAGAAGAGACAACTTGGTGTGTTTCCTTAGCTCTTTTAGTAGCTTCCACCCAACTCCAAGGCTGAGCCATGAGGACATGGGCACAAATATCATCCTTGAGGCCACTAATAAAACATTCTCGGAAAAAATCATCAGACATGCCCTCTATACGAAAATCCAATTTCTCAAAAGTGGCTATAAAGTCTTCCACTGTGCCAAATTGTTTCAACTTTTTCAAACGACCTAAATGGTTGGTGTTAGTGTCAAAGCATTCATAAATCTTTTCCACAAATTGTGTCCAAGACACATACCCTTGGCAGGCATTTTTTCTCCATTTCCACCATTTCCAATGTTCTTGATCTATATGGAGAACATCATAACAGAGTTTGGCCAATTCATTTGAATCCATACAAAGAGAAATAATGTTCCATTTGAGTTACCCAACAAGTGGGATCTGAGGCATCAATTTTTTTCACATCCACACGCGGAATGTGTAGGTCATGTTGAAAGTGACGGGGCTAAAAATTCTGGGAATTAGAGGAAGTTTCACCTTTGGAGTGAAAAAGTGGGTCAGAGGAGAGAAGATCTGTAGGGATATTCATCTTGGTGCAAATCATTGTAGTGAATGATTCAAGCTGGGTAGCGAATGATGAAAGTTGGGTAGCGAGGTCCTGTTTGATGGTTTCCATTTTGGCATCGATGGAGGAATGCATGTGTTTATTTATGGTGGCAAATTTGGCACTGCGCTGCCTCACTTCTTGTTGGGTCTCTATGAAATTAGAGGACAAGGTATTGAAGCGAGCTACCAAGTCTTGTCTACGGGTGTGGGCCATGATGAAGAGGGAAAATCAAAAGGGGCGGGTAGGACCACACATAAAATGGGTTATGGGTGAATTGTATCACGATGATCAGGGCGACGAGGGGAATCCAATGGGGTAAGGCCCAAATAAGGGTGTTTGAAGGGGGTCGGGTCCATGGGAAAAAAAATTTGCTGAAAAATGATAGGTATGACTACGATAAGGGTGAAGAGAAGAATCCAATGAGATAGGGATCAAATAATGGTGTTTTTTTTTCCTACTAAGATATACTCCGATAAAAATAATGTTGCAATGTTGAAATGCCCAAATTCTTAACAAGAAGAAATGTGTAGTAATTTCGCAACCCGAATGTAGGAGGCACAGTTGCGCGACAATAGATCTTGTATGTTCTATTCTTGTTTATGTCCCAAGGGTTAGGTTATGCAAGGTGTCTACAGACAAGGGTTTACCTTGTGCTATAACTCTCTGATATATGTGCAGGGTCTAACAGTAGTACTCAGTCCAATATCTCAGGGCACCAAATAAGGAGGCTAGACCGTGCCCTTAGTCGTACTACCCAACTACTCAGGTACTAGAGAATATCTTCCTGAGTATTGTTCTCAGTGGCACTATAGCAGTCAGGTGGCCAATTGGTTTATCTATGGAGGGCTTCAGGAGATCTAGGCTGATCCATATACAGGTGTTGTCTAATGCACTACCACTAGAAGGGGTACCAATAGGGGTTACAAGGGTAGCCAACAGATGTGCGCTTAAGTACCACTTATATTCCATGCATGTATGACTCCCCAACCATGGTTTTATGTGTGTAATGATAGTTCTTTGTAGCTTTAAGACACCAGAATACGTCTCTACCCTGAAAAATTAACCCACAATTTTCTTCCAAGGAAAGTGCTCTGGTACCACTTGTAGTATTCCAGATATAAAATAATATGCAGAACATAAATATTTTAGCTAGAAATGGAAGAACAACAATGATATAACCAAAACAATACCAGAATAATACCAGAATAACACCAGAAAGAGCACCTTGGTTAGTGATAGCAATGTTCACTTGCCTCTTCGAGGGGGAAACCTCCAGCAGAGCACAGCTCTATTACAATAATATCCAAGACAAAAATTCGCATATCCTCTACTCCTATTTATACTAAATATTTCCATCCAAAAGAACAATCTAGAGGAAGATCTTTCTAGAAGCGAAAGCTTCTATTAGGTTTTCTTACACTTGACTTATTCTTCCTTATTGCTAGGCCTTATTAATATTGGCCTTTATTACAAGGAAATATATTATTCTACTTATGTGAGGGGTTAGGGAGGTTAGGTCCCTAACATCACGTCCCCCCTTATTCTTATCAAACCATCCACAAAATCCATCGAGATGTTCTCCCACGCTCTAGTAGGTATAGGTAAGGTATGGAATAAGCCTTGCTTCCTATTATCAGGTTCATTGGTACGAGACAGGATCAATGCTATAATAAAGTGAGTTACATCTACTTGCATATTGGGCCAATACACATTCATCTATAGGGTGAATCCATGAAGATGGGTAGCACTTTTTAGTGACATGCAGGGATGATGATTTGACATTTTTCGTATTTTTTAAATTGAATCCCTCAAAATTCATATATGCCTTGTGAATTTTGATGTGTAGTAAAAAAGAAACTTTTAGGGAATTGTATTGCCTTTCTAATGATATTTTATTCAAAAAATATTAATTTCATTTAGTGTGTCAAATTTGTATTAAACAAATGCTTGTCCTTGCAAATTTATGGAAAATTTAACAAGTGACTTTTGTTCTCGTTATATAATTCAACATTCAATGTATAATTTTCAAAAACAAAATATATGAGCATGATCTACATAGAAAAAAATCAATGTTCAATGTATAATTTTCAAAAACAAAATATATGACCATGATCTACAAAAAACATATCAAATCCCACTTTTTTTTGCGGGGGGAGGAGGGGGTTGATTTTTTTTGTTATTTTTTGAAGTTGACTAATTAATATTTGAATCACATTTTATACACCTTTTTTGTTCTCGACAAAGTTTTCCAAGAACTAGGGGGGAATGACCTAGGATCAATTTGATTTATATTCAACACTCTTATAATATATCATTCCATGCTTTCACCAATGAGGTCCCTTTAGAAATTGCTTTGGATATTTTCCACCTTTGTCTTTAGATGTTGTCTATAGATAGTAAGGAGGATTGAGGGAAGACACCACAAAATAAGCATTGAAGGCTAAAAGATTCATCGATAAGATCAAGCAAATCCATTTGAAATTATATGAGACATTGAAGAAGTCATGGGAAAAGTACAAGGTGTGATATGACTATCATAGAATTGAGAAGGAATCTAAGGTAGGAGAGCAAGTATAGTTGCATTTGAATAATGAAAGGCTATAGGTTTGGTAAAGTATTGGAGAAAGTAGGTGATAATGCAAATAGGTTCTTTAGTGGTACTTTATTATCCTAAAAGGAACAATTGTAACAACATATGCATGGGGCCTAGGGATAACACCTAAAATTTTTGCAAAATCATATGCTTTCATGAGAGGTCTCTAAATAGCCAAGGAATTACAATTCAGATCATTGACTTTCATAGGAGACTCCATGGTAATAATCAAAGTAATGCTTGGGAGGATGGCTCCAATGAAAAGAAATCTTTCTACAATTATAACATGGTTATATCCCAAGAAAGAAAAGAAGCAAGCTCACTAGATAAGGTCTCTTTCTACCATGTGAGGTGTGATATTAATGTTGAAGTTGATACATGGGCCAAAATGGACACCTCTTTAATCCTATGAGAACAAGTTCACAATGGGGTGCACACCACTTTCATTATCATTATCCCCTAAGAATAGTTAATTACACACCAATTCATCATTTTATTTCCACATGGCTCATCGTCACACATCTCAACTTAGCAGTATCAGGAGTAGAGTACCAAGGACACTAACTAGAACCTCTCACATGTGGGATTTAACTCCATCTCTATGTATTGAATTCATTGGAATGCATTTGCACCATCACTATTGGATAATGGATTATGACCTATCAATAATTAGGAACAATTGCAGTATATATTTATCACTATCAAGTCCCCAGGTTCACGAATTAGGGAGGCTAGTCTAGGATCCTTGCTATTTTAGGTCAATGGTGAGAAATACCTTCAAAGTAGAAAGGGAGAAGACTACTATGACTTTAGTGATATGGGTTTGGCACCCTAGTTCCTTGGTCAACTGACATTATGGTTCTAAGCAAGGGATTCATGAAGAGTCTTTGGGGGTGTCTTAAGGATGTCTTTCTCTCCTAGCTCCTCTATGTTATTCTTCTTAGGTTAGTTAATTTTAGTGTTTGGGGTAAAGGAATTATGTGGTATGGTTATAGTGTTTTCAATAATCTGTGGGAAGTGGTGATGGCTATAGACTTCTCCTCTGACACCTTTGGTTGAGGTTATGTTGGTTTTTGTTACTTTCCTAGTTTACTTGGTGGGACTAAGGGATACAAGTGTGGTTGGTATTCTTAGTGTCTTTTCATCCCAAACAATATTTTCTATGAAAACTGTTTGGTTCCTTTGTTGCATGGTCTCACCCTTGTTAGTCTCCAAGTGATGTCTTTGTCCCACTTCTCTGTTTCTAGGGATCGAAGTTTTTAGCAAGTCTAGTCCTTTGCTTGTTTTGGATTGCATGAGTGCATAGTGTGGCCATGGAGAACATGTATATCATGGAATTCATAAGGATTTTGTGGAGGAACAATCAATATATTCAATCCAACAAGACATCCCTATTCTCAGTGACAACTAAGGTGCACAAGAATGAGCACCACTTTGTTTCTCAAAATGTAACAATAATGAACCTATTGGTACATCAAAGACAAAGGATGGACATCCTAGAGGATAAATGTAGCATACTATGGAATTTTTCCCTTAATCTATTCAAGGGTTCTATTTTATCCGCATCAAACAACAAAGACCAAGCCACCTCTACTCTAGTGGAAATGAAAGAAGAAGAGATGGTTCATCAGCTAAAAGAACCAATGGACATTGAACAATAAAAGTCTCCTCTTTTTTATGTTAGTCAAGAAGCTAGTCATTGGATTGATTACATTTATCAGGTATAAGAGTGCCATACACTTTCACAATGAAAAATAGTTCCATATCCATCACTTCAAAAATTCCTAGAGTTATACATACCAACTTGTGTTTAAGAAGATGCTCTTCTTTTCCATGAATTCCTTTCAGACACGATTATTTTTGTATTCATGAGCCATTGTTAAATGTATCTTTATGCATTAGGAGTTCTCATATCATGGACTCACCAATGTATTTTTTTTTCTCCTGGAGACCAACAACCAATTACTTATTTTTTTTACATGTCTTTTGCTAATGTTTTTTAGGGTCATACAATTATTTGGTGTTTTTGTTAAGATGGCTACATGCAGGAAAATACGGAACATATTTTTTGTCATATGTAGTAAATGGTGTTATGTAGTATCAGAGAATGGTTGACTCTCGGCTCTAGAAATTTGAAAGTAGACCTGTGTATAATGATGTTACCATTAGATACAACATTTTAAATAATATAATATTTTCATGTTCTAGTTAATAATAATAATGATGATGATGATGATGATGATAATGCTTGTAGACTCAATCTAATTCCATATACGCACATTTACTCAATCTTGTTTATGTGAAAAATCTAAAACTTTATGATCATTCTCTATTAAACCAATAAAATGATGAGAAAGTATTACCTACTTAGAGGACATAGCACCAAAATCTAAAGAAGAGTTAGCAAGGGACATTGTTTTGTGGAATAAGTCCAAAACAATTAGACAGGCATAGCATGAACTTCAACAAGTTCGGTTGAAAGGATGAGATCTAGGCAAGGCCAAATGGTACTCTAGGGAGATGATAGAGGAAAAATTTCCTCACGTCCTTCAATAAAATATTTTGGTGACCAAAATCCTCCCAAAATGGGAAGATATGATTCAAAATAGATCACTATATGATTTGTCATTTATTTTGGTACCTTTTTAAAGGAAAAATTGGATCTATTGGGATTATAGGGCCCATCTTAGGGGCATGTTCTCTTTTGGTAATTTGGGGTACTAAAACTTCCCACAAACTTTCAAAAGTTGTTTGGGGCATTAAATGGATATTTTTGGGGTCAAGACTTTGTGGACATAGATTTAATCCTCTCGATGATGTTTTACAAGTCAAGATATTTCCAGTGGTGCAAAGATCACTTCAATTAGAGTTAGTATGATGGATTTATGCCTCCCTCTAGTTAACCTATGATTTTGACCACTATGGTATCAGGTGGATGTCATATCAACTCCTATTACTCACACATATGGAGCTAGTCACATGTACACTTTCAAGAAGATCCTTAAGGGTCCAAAACACTAACCTTGTTTGGGAGTGGAGGAATACAAAAATCTTAACCTAGCTCTATATGACTATCAAAACATGTTAAATACTAGGCCGCTAGAAAATAAAGAGGTTTCATTCTTATTGTATTTATTACTATTCCATAGTTGAGCAAAGCAAGAGAATTGGATGTTGTGAGTAGACCAAAGGAAGTAGAAAACCTTGTAGCAGCCACATAGGGTATAGTGTCTAATACAATTCCATGGTGAGCTCAACATTCTTTGTATCTGAATTTAATATATATGAGAAGAATAAAGCAAGGCATAATCCTCATCTTATGGCTAGTTTTTTCCATATTAAGTTTCCCAATATACATCTTATATTCATTGTATGAATGATATGATATTTGTTTTAGTTTCTTTATATCAGTCTCATTTTATTTTAATACTTCAAACACTAGTCTAATAATACTAAAATTTTATCCTAAATAAACACCACACAACAAAAACTACATATAATAAACAATTTAACCATCAAATTTTATCCCTTATTTACAAGATTAAAAATACAATAAAACAACTGGCACATAAAATTATGTATGCAAAGAAATATGGTGTTTCCACAATAAATGTAATTGCCTCCACACATGACACCACCATATCACCATACACATACATTATCCTATTGAATATATCTTCAAGTCCACAATGGTTAACAAAATTAACAAATCAACACGCACACAACAATTTTGTATATTTTATTAATTAATCAAGCACATATTTATACAATACATTTTCCCCAACAAGGCAACAAGATCATGATGAAATATTTCAACCACTCACACATAAATAGGATCTGATAGTTGGAGAATATCTCTCACAAATAACTAGATCTAACAAATCCAAACCAATCTTTGTAAGCATTATTTCTAACACCCTCACTTAATGGTTACATGATTCGCAATTCTATATGCAAAATTTAAAATGCAACAACAAAATAGATTGGCACAGGAATAAAACACTGCACGATACAAAAATGTGCAGAGAATGAAAGAGAACAATATAAGAATTGACAAGTAAATGACCATCTATTGTATTTTCAACAAGAAGACACCATTTTTATCAAACTAGGCGATTTTTGTTTACAACAACAAGAAGAAACGTGTTGCTTTATTTCTGACTAAAAAGCACTGTTTTTCTTTTTATTTAGTTAATTTCCTGGTGGAAAATTCATGCTAATTATTTATTAGAAGTTTCCTTGCTCAGCTGAACTGGTGAGGGAAGTTTACAATAGAAAAAACTATGCGAAGGGAGATGAGTGCCCTCTTTGGTGGACCAATTCCTCCCTATTTAGTAAATACAGAAACGTCCCCACTTCCGCCAACAAATGAGGAAATTTGTAGTGCATTCTCTCCAATGCTTTCTCGAACTATGTCGAGATCATATCTCAGTGGGCATAGTTGATGATGGTTTCCTCTAAATCGGTGCTTGTCCCACAAGCACCACACACGAGCTTCCAGGTGAAAGAATAATGGTGTGTGAATTTTATGAGGCATATGTTGTGCACACTCTAGTGTAGTTGGTAATGCATCAACTACCTGAAGATGGTGTTGAGAGAAAGTAGGGGTATAACATTATGCTGAGTGTTGTTCCCATTGGTGAAGTGCAAACCCCACTCGATACTGATCAACTAATGCTTCATTATCTACCTCGACATTTCCCTTAAATACAAGCTCCCTGGAAGAACAACGGGTATGTCCAATACACCATGTCTTATTAACTGCTCCAACTAAGAAGGGATGCCTTTGCAGGTGATTTTGTCCCGCTATAATGCATTTGTAAGAATTTTGTTTGGCTGAATATTTCTCAATAATCTATTTGGAAAAAGAGGAACTTCCAAGAAAAGTGTTATAATATGATAACACTCGTGTTGGATTACATAACCTGTTGGTGCAGACTACTGGAATAGAAACTTGTTTTGGCATAAGAAGTGTTGGATATGCATAAGGAGAATATGAAGGTGGAGTAGGCCTTGAATTCATAAGTTGGTTAGGTTGGCATGCTATCACATCATCCTCTTGGGGAGTGAGGCAGTATGAAGGGGCATTGGGAAAATATGCTTCTGAAATGAGATCAATGGTGTGCTCAATAGAGAAAGATGTGGGTAGTCCCGTGGGTTGGGGAAANTATGGAGTTGCAACCATCTGGCGATAGCTCAATGGGTAAAAGCGCTCTCTGAGAGCCTGGTAGAATCCATCCCACATTGTAATGTGTGGTTTCGGTGTCTCGATTGGGTCACCTCTATCCATGACCCAGGAATAAGTCTCCAGCTGAGTGTCCCACCATGTCTACATAATTTCCTTGATTTGCAGACTGTCGATCTGAAGCTTCATGTCTTTCGTCATCTCAAGACATGTACATAAGTATGTGGAAAGCATGTGAAGCCAAGAATCAACATTCTTACCATTCATTTGGCCCGCAAACTTTGGTAATTGGAAGCACATATCGAGCTACATGGTTGTTGGAGATTTGCGTTGTTTCAGATGGAGTAGCTCCTGGAGATCCATTGTTAAATCCTGAATTTGAGTTGTGGAAGTGGATGTGGAATCCTCTATAGATGACTCTCTTTGTGGAGGCATAGTTTCCATTCACCACGAATGTTGATCTGTCACTGAATGCTGGCAAATGATGAAAGATGAATGTGTTAACACCCTGAGAAGGGAACACTGGAAGTACTGAGAAGGACGTTTTTCTCTGAGAAAAAAAAATTGTTGTATGGCCTCTCTTTTGAATTTTGTGGTTGAGCAGAAGTTGGCTTTGATCTGCAATTCTATATGCAAAATTTAAAATGCAACAACAAAATAGACTGGCACAAGAATAAACTGATGCACAATACAAAAATACACAGAGATGAAAGAGAACAATATCGAAATTGACAAGTAAATGACCATCTATTGTATTTCCAGAAAGAAGACACCCTTTTTATCAGACTAGGAGATTTTTGTTTACAACAATAAGAAAAAACTTGCTACTTTATTTCTGACTAACAAGCTTTGTTTCACTTTTTATTTAGTTAACTGTCTCATGGAAAAATCATGCTAATTATTTATTAGAAGTTGCTTTGTTCAGTTGGACTGGCGAGGGAATTTTACAATAGCAACAATTATGCAAAGTGAGATGGGAGCCCTCTTTGGTGGCCCATTACATCACAAATAACAATATTGAAATTACATAAAAATATTTTTGGAACTTTGATCTTTATCTGGTCTAGTCTTCATCAACATCTCTACCCACTCTAAAATCTCAGACTACACTCTTTCTCAACCATCAACTTCGAGCTACCACTTGATCCATTTAAGATACAATTGCTTCTGACCATCAATGACATATTTATAGGACCAACGATTCTCGACTACCCCGAAAAATAGTTTCGATACTGAATCACTCTATAAACATACTTCCATCTGTGAAAATAGAACGAACTATATATTTCAATAGTTATATAGGAAAGTAGTCTAGATATTGAATGTGTCCAACAATCAATCATACAACTTGACCTTTTTTCACGTACACACAAACACACAAAGATAATATGTAACCGTTGTTCCGGAAGCACCAAAGGACACCAAGAACTACTAGCTTATAACAGACTACAGACATAATCAAGTCAGTGATATGTTCTTGTGGCATCGAAGAATTCAAGAACTACAAGATTGATTTATGTCACTATGTTCTATAATTGGTTCTTCATAATAAAAAATATAAAACATTTAGTCACAAGCACCACACACGAGCTTCCGGGTGAAAGAACAATGGTGTGTGAATTTTATGAGGCATATGTTGTGCACACTCTAGTGTAGTTGGTAATGCATCAACTACTTGAAGATGGTGTTGAGCGAAAGTATGGGTATAACATTATGTTGAGTGTTGTTCCCATTGGTGAAGTGAAAACCCCACTCGATACTGATCAACCAACGCTTCATTATCTACCTCAACATTTCCCTTAAATACAAGCTCCCTGGAAGAACAACGGGTGTGTCCAATACACCATGTCTTATTAACTACTCCAACTAAGAAGGGATGCCTCTGCAGGTGATTTTGTCCCGCTATACTGCATTTGTAGGAATTTTGTTTGGCTGAAGATTTCTCAATAATCTGTTTGGAAAAAGAGGAACTGCCAAGAAAAATGTTATAATATGATAACACTTGTGTTGGATTACATAACCTGTTGGTGGAGATTATTGGAATAGAAACTTGTTTTGGCATAAGAAGTGTTGGAGATGTACAAGGAGAATATGAAGGTGGAGTAGGCCTTGAATTCAGAAGTTGGTTAGGTTGGCATGTTATCACATCATCCTCTTGGGGAGCGAGGCAGTATGAAGGGGCATTGGGAAAAGATGCTTCTGAAATGAGATCAATGGTGTGCTCAATAGAGAAAGATGTGGGTAGTCCATGGGTTGGGGAAAGGAATTGGTAATTTATGGGAGCTAGGGAGCCATGTTCTGAGGTGTTTGGATAGTCATATGGTCTAGTTTAATGGGGCTAACCAAACACAAGGAAACATATTTGTTCAGACTTACTTGCTTAATGGTTTCTTGTCTGGTCATAGGTTGTGTGGATTGATAGGTAGAGG
>SNQJ01S0039468.1:30748-51983 GCA_010110895.2 Picea sitchensis
TAGATGCCTAATTTGCAAAAGATCTAGATGTATCCCTATACAGACTGATTGGCCAGTTTTTGGAGTTGCAACCATCTGGCAATAGCTCAATGGGTAAAAGTGCACTCTGAGAGCCTGGTAGAATCCATTTCAGGTTGTAATGTGTGGTTTCGTTGTCTCGATTGGGTCACCTCTATCCATGACCCAGGAATAAGTCTCCAACTGAGTGTCCCACCATGTCTACATAATTCCCTTGATTTGCAGACTATCGATCTGAAGCTTCATGTATTTTGTCATCTCAAGACATGTATATAAGTATGTGGAAATCATGTGAAGCCAAAAATCAACATTCTTGCCATTCATTTGGCCCGCAAACTTTGGTAATTGGAAGCACGTATCGAGCTACATGGTTGTTGGAGATTTGCGTTGTTGCAGACGGAGTAGCTCCTGGAGATCCATTGTTAAATCCTGAATTTGAGTTGTGGAAGTGGATGTGGAATCCTCTATAGATGACTCTCTTCATGGAGGCATAGTTTTCATTCACCACGAATGTTGATATGTCACTGAATGCTGGCGAATGATGAAAGATGAACGTGTTAACACCCTAAGAAGGGAACACTGGAAGTACTGAGAAGGACGTTTGTCTTTGAGAAAAAAAAATTGTTGGATGGCCTCTCTTTTGAATTTTGTGGCTAAGCAGACGTTGGCTTTGATCTACAATTCTATATGCAAAATTTAAAATGCAGCAACAAAATAGACTGGCACAAGAATAAACTGATGCAAATACAAAAATACACAGAGATGAAAGAGAACAATATCGAAATTGAGAAGTAAATGACCATCTATTGTATTTCCAGCAAGAAGACACCCTTTTTATCAGACTAGGAGATTTTTGTTTACAACAATAAGAAGAAACTTGCTACTTTATTTCTGACTGACAAACATTGTTTCACTTTTTATTTAGTTGACTGTCTGATGGAAAAATCATGCTAATTATTTATTAGAAGTTGCTTTGTTCAGTTGGACTGGTGAGGGAATTTTACAATAGAAACAATTATGCAAAGGGAGATGGGAGCCCTCTTTGGTGGCCCATTACATCACAAATAACAATATTGAAATTACATAAAAATATTTTTGGAACTTTGATCTTTATCTGGTCTAGTCTTCATCAACATCTCTACCCACTCTGAAATCTCAGACCACACTCTTTCTCAACCATAAACTTCGAGCTACCACTTGATCCATTTAAGATACAATTGCTTCTGACCATCAATGACGTATTTATAGGACCGACGATTCTCGACTACCCCGAAAAATAGTCTCGATACTGAATCACTCTATAAACATACTTCCATCTGTGAAAATACAACAAACTATATATTTCAATAGTTATATAGGAAAGTAGTCTAGATATTGAATGTGTCCAACAATCAATTATACAACTTGACCTTTTTTCACGTACACACAAACACACAAAGATAATATGTAACCGTTGTTCTGGAAGCACCAAAGGACACCAAGAACTACTAGCTTATAACAGACTATAGACATAATCAAGTCAGTGATATGTTCTTGTGGCATCGAAGAATTCAAGAACTACAAGCTTGATTTATGTCACTATGTTCTATAATTGGTTCTTCATAATAAAAAATATAAAACATTTAGAAATACAAACTGCTATACCACACTAAATTCTTTACAAATATGTTGTACAACCATGTCACAAAGCTCTTGAGTGGAGAATCCTTGGTTTCATTAGAGAACAAGAAATTCTTTGGAGAACAATTGAATAGGAAGTGGTCTTTCCTCTAGCATCGTTCAAGAGAGATTTAATGGAATTAACCTCCTCATAATAAATTGAAAATCATCTTTGAAGTCAATAACCATCGATACCTCTTGAAATAGTTTTTCAGCTAACATTGAAGCCAAATTTTCTGCAAGTGCATTAATAACCACCTATTCCATCTTCGTTCTTCCAATTACAATTCACAACTCGGGGTCAGACTCATGCAGAGACTGTTGGGTATGTGTTATATTCTTTGCACGACTAGCTCTAGTGCTTGCTACGTTTCACCAAGCGCATGGAGGCATTGCCCCTGAGAATTTTTTTTCCTCGGGAAACATGTCACATTTTTGCCTCGTTTTTTGTGTCGCCTCGATTTTGTGTCCATTGTTGGGTAGTTTTTCGGTACATGGTTTTTTCCGATGGTTTTCTATTTCTGGTTAAGGAATTAGGGTTGTTGACTAATCCAGGTCATTGGGTTAGGGTTTTGGATGTCATTGGCTCCTATATGTATATTATATTGTAAACAATGTATCACAGTGAATGGATATAGAATATGATGGGGAAAAATATCTGTGTAATGTGTGTATTTGTCATTGTATATTTTCTGTTCTTTTATTGAAAATTTGTTTGCAATAAAATATTGTACAAGGTTAAAATCTACATAGACTCAGAGATGTAAGCAAAAATACAACAATGTATGTCATTGGCTCCTATATGTATATTATATTGTAAACAATGTATCACAGTGAATGGATATAGAATATGATGGGGAAAAATATCTGTGTAATGTGTGTATTTGTCATTGTATCTTTTCTGTTCTTTTATTGAAAATTTGTTTGCAATAAAATATTGTACAAGATTAAAATCTACATAGACTCAGAGATGTAAGCAAAAATACAACAAAGTTTTTATTCTCAGTAGTCCAACAAATTCGAGATGCACCCAATGAGAATTGAACTCAGTAGTCCAACAAATTCGAGATGCACCCAATGAGAATTGAACCCACGACCTCGTGACAAAAGGTCAAAAGCTTGGCGGATCCAACCATCTGACCTATCCTTCGGAACTTATCATATATTTATTCATTACTCACCAATAATGGGTGGAGTGTCCGTTTAAAAATTGGACGTTTCAAAAGTATATATACAGTTTTTTTTCAAAAAACTTTCCAACATTATCACAAACTTACATACTCAAAATTCAAAATGAATGTTATTTCACTGTTTAACACTATTTTAGTGTTTTATTAATAACCTATTTTAACTATGGATAATCAAACTTGTTTTTGTTTTGCTTCTCTGGATGAGCGCATGAATCTTTTCTAATTAATTCCATCAAACTCAACCCATTAAGATGGAACATCTCATTATGATATTCAATCTTTTTTTCCCTTTCTACCATTATGTTTCACATCAAGAATGCTCTCAAACTGAAAGCATTCAGAAAAACATTCACGTCTTTTACAGAACTTGTCTCCTTGCAGAGCCACAAGTATTTTAGCGAAAATAGAACGCTTAGGGTAAAATAGTACAAACAAAAACAAATACTTCTGCTTTGCTGTTGAATTCGCCGATAAACTTTGAGGATGTCGAAGTTCTAAGCAAAGATTAGCGTCTGCGCCTACTTCGCTCATGACATTAGTGTCGCAGAAGCATTTTCTTCTGATATGCCATTCGAAGCGGCGGCACTAGCTCTTCTCTCTTTGGCCTCACGAAGAGCTTCAATTAGGTTTTCGAGGGCAGGGGCGGGATGGCCACTCAACTTCATGAGATGTTCCGTTACATCCGCAGGCGTCATCTGAGCTGCCTCCATCAAATCTTGGATCGCGGGAAAGAGCTCATGGTCTTCAATGGAGAGGTAATTGCGAGCAAGAATCTTGAACGCCCCGAAAGTGCAGAATGAGAGGAGAATGTGTTTGTCCATCCGACCAGACCGGAGAAGCGCCGGGTCGAGCCTGTCGATGTGGTTGGTGGTGAAAACGAACAATCTCTCGCTTCCGCAACACGACCACAGCCCGTCCGTGAAGTTCAGAACCCCCGAGAGAGTCACTTTGCTGTCCTCGTTCGATTCGCTCTCATCCGGTTTGCCGGGCTTGGACGGCTTCTCGTCCTCCTCGCCATCTTTCTGTGGCTTCTTCTTCTTCTTCTTGCGGTCCGAGAGATCGAGAGAGCAGTCGATATCTTCTATCACGATTATTGATTTATTGGTGGTCGCGATGAGAAGCTCTCTCAGTTCCCTATTGCTTTTCACTTGGGTGAGCTCCAGGTCGTAGATGTCGTAATCGAGAAAGTTAGCCATGGCAGCAATCATACTAGACTTGCCCGTTCCAGGGGGGCCGTATAGCAAATAACCCCGCTTCCACGCCCGCCCAACTTGCCTGTAATACTTCTCTGCCCTCGAGAATCTCTCGAGGTCTTCAAGGATCTCCTGCTTCTTCTCTGGTTCCAGAGCCAGAGTACCAAAAGTCGAAGGATGATCGAACACAACGGGCGTCCAGTAGCAGTATTCATTGTTGTAAATCTTTCGGTGGCGGCTTCTGAGCTCCAAAATTTTCCCTTCGGCCATGACGTGGGGAAGATACGCACTGAATATCTTGTGCTTGTGCTTCTTCTGAAATTTGAGCTCGTAATAGCGTTTCTCGTAGGAGGCGGGGTTCCAGCGGGACCTGGTATTCTTATGATTGAGCTCTACGCTGTGGAAGGCCCAGCGCACTGTGATGCCCTCAAATTTGTCCGGAATCCCCTGGTTGTTATCCATGATGAAGGTAAACTCCTGACTTTTTTCCGGCTTCTTCAGTTTTAATCTCTCTGCAGCCGAAGATGACCTTGCGCTCAGGTAAGTCTGCACTGCCTCGTAGACTTCGCTTCCGTCGTTCTCCTCGATCACAACTGAGATGTAAGAAGAAAGCATTGCGAAGAGCCTGCGCAACCATTCTGAAAACAAATTGTAGATTTCTGGGGGGAAGTAATCCTTGATTATGGTCCGTATGAATACCATGCTCGCCAAAATCGACCCCAAATTCGACCAGCCTTCCATTTTCATAAACCAGAAATCCCCAAATCCCCAGAGAGAAAAATGTAAACATAGACAGTAAGACCCTGCTACCTTACTTGAACTCGGCCTGGCTATATAAAGGCCTTCCGGTGGAACAGGAAAGAGACGCGAAATTACGTGGAAAATTCCTTTCTGGACGGCGCCAAACTGCTAAATGGACGGTGCATTATGTCCAGTTGTGTCACATCGCTTCATAGAATTTTCTGCATTCACCAGAGAAAGGTGCATTGCATGTTAAGTATACTAAATGTTTTAAGTTTTATCTTTTTCTAATCACTTACTTTTTTAAGATTTTTTTCAAAATTCAAGTTTTATCTTTTTCTAATCACTTACTTTTTTAAGATTTTTTTCAAAATTCAGTTGGAAATTCAGAAAATGGTAAATTTCAGTTATATATTATTTTTGTTTATTTTTTTTTAAATTCAATTAAAAATTTGAAAAATTACAAATTTCAATAATTCAGATTATATATTTTGATTTAAGTTTTTGAAAATGCTAACCATATAAAATTATGTTTGGGCCAATAATTACATTGTTGGGATTCAAAGATTCAAAGGAAAGTAGCCTGAAAAGGAAAGACCTGCAATGTGTAAAAGAGCCTCATCTTCAAACCTTATTTGGTTCAAAGGACTCCATGCAGGATGTCGAACCCATCGTACTCTGAGATGCTCTTGCCTTTGTACATGGTCATTTTGGCCTCATAGATCACTTTATGAAAAAAAAAGAAAAAGGAAAGTTATAAAGTGACACTGTTAAAATTTTGAAAAAAATATATATCTAACTATTATATTTTATCATATATAAAATTTATTTTTAAATATTAATTTTTTAAAAATTTATTTAATATTTTTGAATAGTATATTTTTAAATATATTAAATTTAATATAAATATAATTTTAAATTTTAAATTTAAATTTAAGAGACCATTAATCAATGTACTTTTTGGTTTCTACTTTCTAACAAATAACACCATTTTTACAAATGAAAGATTAAACATTTCTGTCGTTGTAATTTACATGTCGGTGGAAGAACTTTTTTGTTAAATATTGTTGTGTCCACACGTGTTTAAGAGATTGTAATGGCATCTCTTTTTCCATATGTTTAAGTAGATAAAAGATTATATATATATATATATTAATAATTATAAATAATCTACTCATTTTCATATATATGAAATAATAATAAATTTGTTTTAATTTCTAATTTATCATGAAATAATAATAAATTTGTCTAATTTTTAATTAATCATAATTTAATCAAAGGATCAGTTTTTTTAAGTGCAAGTTATTTTTAAAGCTTTTTCATTATCACTCTTTTCCTGGACATAACATTGATCAAACTCAAGCTCGTGTTTCGCACAAATTTGAGCCATGCAATTAGGGTTTTCTTTGGCTTAGCATTCACCCCGAGGTTGGTTTTGAACAATGGGTTGGTTGGTCAAACCCTCCCTTCATTTAATGTCATGAATGGTTTTATGGTTTTAGCAAAGCTATTCGAGGCAAAGTATATTTGTGAGGATCTAGTTCTACGTTCATATGGGTATTCCAATCTAATTATTCATTTTCATTTATTTCTTCTCTCTTTAACAATTGACTTTCTTTCTACATTTCAATTTCAATATATTATCATGATGATGTTAAGAGGATGGAAATTATTTATTTCACAAATTGTAAAAAAAAAAAATATTTTAGGACATGATCTACAACGATTAAGAGAAAGATTGATTAAGGGTGTGGAAAGCTTCTTGCAAAGCTTCATGAATAATCTTTTTTTTGTAAAATTATTACCACTACAAGATTTTAAGGGAGTTGAGTCCAAGATTACACCCAAATTGAAAGAGAGTTGAGTTCAAGATTACACTCAAATTGAGTTTAAAATAGTTTAAAATCATATTTCTTATTTTTTGTATTTTTTATAGTTTTGGATGTAGTTTTAATGACAAATAAGGACTCTTGTTGTTTGAGATATCTGGATATAAACTATGTAAAAAGTTTCGAAACATTATTTTTCAAAATTGTAACAGGTGATTTCAGTGTATGTTTTAGGCATTGAATTACTAATTTGTCCAAAATTTTGTTGAACTCTAATGTGAGAATATGTCGATTTCAAATATGATTTTAACATTGATGTCGAAGTCAACAATTGAAGTCAAATTTATCTATGTAATTGCATCGATGATTGGGTCAATTTATCAATGGATTTGAATTGAGAATTGAGTCAATTTATTGATGCAATTAATCAATAAATTGATCGTTTTTTCAATGCAATTATATCAATAATTGCATTGTCAAAATTTATATAAATATGACTCCCCTACAAATTTAAAATTGACTAAATATGTGTATTTTTTGGGTTGTAAATTATGAGGGATTTTTTAACTTCAATTGGGAATATGTGCATTGTTTATAGGTATTTGCACCATGAACTAGTCTTTGGGCCTTGACAATGTTTAGAAAACAAGGGCTTTAGGCCCTAAGTGAGACATCTTAGCTCTATAACATTGAATGAGGCCTCAAACAACCATACATGCCCTATGTAGGGTATCTTTGACTTCTTGTTGGGAATATGATTTCCATTAGGTGTTTTTTCACACCGCAGAGGGATCTCTGGACCTTGACAATGGTTAGGGGATTAAAACAAGTGATTTAGGCATTGAATGAGGATTTTCAAGTGTGAGGGCCATGATAGAGGTCTGCAAAAACCACACGTTACCTTTGTAGGTGATCTTTCTACTCTAACTAGGAATATGATTGCCCTTGGTATTACATACCATAGAAGAGTCATGGGGCCTTAACAATGGTCAAGTGATGAAACAAGTAACTTAGGCCCTAAATGAATATTCTCAATTCAATGGCCATAAATGATTACTTGAACCACCACACATGACCTCTATAGGGAATATTTGGCCTTCCTCTAGGAATATGAGTGTTGTTAGGAGGTATTTTTCACCACACATGAGTAACAAGATATTGACAAATATTAGGGGATGAAATCAAGGCCCTTTTCTCTAAAAGAAACTTCTCGGGCTCATTGTTCATGAATGAGGACTGAAAACACCACACATGATCCTCGTAGGAGATGTTTGGACTCTAACCAGTAATATGAGAGTCATTAGTAGATGTCACTACTACAATATATGGTTGAAGAGACATTATTAGTGTCATCTCTCAATGTTGTTTTCTAGCGAAAAAAATTCAAGTTTGGATGACACAAAATACAATGTGATCGACGCCATCATGTTTTTCATCATCTTTACATTGAAGTGGAGTCATGTTTTTTGAAACATTATTTACAATGCATCTTATTAGCAATGGAAAAAATGATGTGGAATAATTTCCTACATCATGTTGCATCATTTCGCGTCATATATTATTGCAAAAAAACATTTATAGATCCACTTTTACATCATATTTATGTCAGAAGAATGTTTTTTATGCCATGGTACATCATATGTACATCAATATTCCAAATGCAGTGTCATTCTTGTGTTGTATATGCATCTCGTTAGCATCATATTGGTGTCAAATTATAGAACTTTAAAAATCATTTTGCATCATGTTTGTGTCTAATTAGCATCATGTATCATCAAGTTTGTGTCACATAATATTGAAACATGTGAAGAAGGATGAAAAAAGTGACAATTACAGCTCATAGTTTGACCATTCCATTCCAATTATGCATTCAATTTATATAAAAGTAATTTACAGTTAACCAAATATCATGTACTATGGCCAAAGCCTTTGATATGTTGGATAACTGTGGATTTGGTAATTTTGAAATTTGACATATCTAAGGCATGGAAAATGTCATTTTTATTTATCTCATTATGGTAAGGATTATAGGTTCAGATATATTTAGGTACATGTTAAACTTAATTTACAAAACAATACAAACTAGATCTTCTCGTGTTTTATGGTGAATGTATTGAATTCAACATATATATCTAGGAAACAATTAGTATTTGATATTTGTTAATGCAGAGAAGGCGATGTAAAATGGAAATGTTGGATAAATTAGGGCTATGAGAAAATCTTATCCTATCATGTGAAATTGGACCTAAGGGTCTCGTGAAATAGAGCATTGTTGGAGAGACATGATTAATGTCATCTCTCAATGTTGTTTTCTAGAGAAAAAATTCAAGTTGGGATGACGCAAAATACAATGCTATCGAGGCCATTGTGTTTTGCATCATCTTTACATTGAAGTGGAGTCATGTTTTTTGACACATTATTTACAATTCATTTATTAGCAATGAAAAAAATGATGTGGAATGATTTCCTACATCATGTAGCATCATTTTGTGTCATATATTATTGCAATATATATATAGATTTACTTTTATATCATGTTTATGTAAAAAGCATATTTTTTATGCCATTGCACATCATATGGAAATCGATATTCCAAATGGAGTGGCATTCTTGTGTTGTATATGCATCTCATTAGCATCATATCGGTGTCAAATTATAGAACTTTTAAAATCATTTTGCATTATTTTTATGTCTGATTAGCATAATTTTTCATCAATTTTGTGTCGTTTTGAAGTCACATAATATTGAAACATGTGAATAAGGATGACAATAGTGACAATTAAAACTCATAGTTTGACCATTTCATTCCAATTATGCATTCAATTTATATAAAAGTAATGCAGTTAACCAAATAGCATGTACTATGGCCAAAGTCTTTGATATGTTGGATAACTGTGGATTTGGAAGTTTTTAGATTTGACATATCTAAGGCATGGAAAATGCCATTTTTATTTATCTCCTTATGGTAAGGATTATAGGCTAAGATATATTTGGGTATGTTAAACTTTAATTCACAAAACAATACAAACTAGATCTTCCCGTGTTTTATGGTGAATGTATTGAATTCAACATCTTTGTCCATGAAATAATTTGTATTGATATTTGTTAATGCAGAGAAGGTTGTGTAAGATAGAAATGGTGGCTAAATTAGGGCTATGAGAAAATATTATCCTATCATGTGAAGTTGGACCTAGGGGCATGGTAGCCATTAAACTAGGGGCTTCCTTGTAGCCATTAAACCTGTGTGATTAGGAGTATTTTGCAGTTGTTATTAAAACCATTAGATATCTTTTTAATTTTGAGATTTTGGGGTTTCATACCATAATAAGATGCCATGGTTATATGCTCTATTTTCTGTAATGGATGCATGCAATATGTTTGACAATATTCCTATATGGGAAAACTATTTGTAAGAACATAACAATAGCTTTAATGCAAAGTTTTGACACATTTAAACAAGGAGAAATAACAATTTTTGGATAGTAAACATAATATTCCCACCTATCCTAGTTGGGGAAATTAGAGTGGTATCGGTGTTGGTGATATTTCCATCATGTGATTTCTTGGGGAATTGATGCCAAGGAAAACTAAAGGGTGAGGGAAACAACCCACCCTAGGATCAGAGACATCAAAAGAGGTATGAGTAGAGGGAGTTATGTGGGATCATATTGAATATAGGACCATACAGTTGTTTGAAAGCATAGCTAATAGGAAACAACAACTAACATGATTCCAGACACATTTATTTTCTGGCAACCAAGAAAAACAAAACCAGGGAGGTACCAATGGGAACCATGTAGAGGAAAACCATAGAGGTGGTAGGACTCATTAAGGGAGTAATACATATGTTCTGGAATAAATTGTTTTCTAGGAAGGTAGCATAAAGGTACCCATACCATTATTGCCAACATTCCTTGAGGAGAAGCCTACAGGTGCACAGGAACAACATGGGTTAGTTGATGAAATGAACTCCTACTTTAGGGAGTCTCAGTTTCTAAAAGAAGGAGCCCAGGAAACCATGTCTTATAACTACTATTGTAACCTTAGGATGAGGAACAAACTTAAGGCAGGCCAGAATCAACAAACTTTTGATCTTCTGCGCAAATTGGGGAAGATGACTGTCTCATCTTTTGACGGATCTGACGGGTGCACATCCTAATCATGGGTACATAAGTTGGACACATATTTCCATATTAACTCAATGACAAAGGTAGAGGCAATCAATTTTTACACCCTACACTTGGATGGAGAGGCTCATGAGTGGTGGTGCAATGAGCTATTAACATTAGGGCATTCCAACATCATATCATATGAGGATTTCACCCATAGGCTGATGGATAGGTTCGATAGGAAGGATCCCAAGATCCACTTTAGGGAGTTGGGACTATTGAGGAAGTAAGGTATGCCAGAGGCTTATGTCAAAGAGTTCCAGGGGATGGAAGTCATGGTGATTGATATTTCTAAGAAAAGACTGGTGATGTTATTCATGGAGGGATTCGATGAACCATTAAGAGTTTGGGTGAAGGATTTCAGGACAAACACACTACATGAAGCTATCATAAAGACTCAATATATGGAAGACACAACCCCCAAGAAGACATCAACAAACACATTTATCCCATAGAAGGGTCAAGTGTCAAAACCTCCCCAGAAGACATGGATAGGGAAGGACATATTGGATTAGGAAACTCAGAGAGAGCTAAGGTGGAAGAATCTTTTCTACAATTTGCCAAGATTTGTGGGAATCAGGTCATTGATGTATGGGAAAAGGTAAATTCCATTGTATTGAGGTGGTTTTCGATGAGGAGGATGACATTGATGATGAGGGAATTTGACTGAACAGTGGTGAGCCATCACCCCTCGATGTTATAGAGCAAGAACCATTGCAAGATAGCACCAACGAAGTTCCCAAATATTACACCTTCAGTGTTAGAGGCATCTTTTAGTGGAAAAGGGTTATGGCACTAATTGATGGTGGGGCCACCCACAACTTCATTGATGTTGCACTGGTCACCAGGAGACAAAACCCTGCAGAGGATTTCGAGGGATTCAATGTGGTAGTAGAAAATGGGTACAACATGGCATGTACTTAGAGGATTAGGGGATTGGAAGTAACAATGGGAAACTATACATTGACTGATGACTTTTATGTCATAGATTTAGAATATACTCATGTGGTGTTGGGAGTTCAGTGGTTGTACTCATTGGGAGATATCCACATGAATTATCAGGACATGAAGATGGAGTTCTAGGACAATGGTGTACAACACGTCATCCTAAGAGTTATGTCAATAGGTTCCGCCATGATCGTGTCTAACCAATGCATGGAGGCCCTTTTTAGACATGATGATGTGGCTTGCACAGTAGATTTCTTGATCACCATGGAGAAGTCATCAAAGTATCACCAACATTACCACATGGATATCCAGGCATTGCTTAGAAAAAATGAAAGAGTGTTTGAACCATTACCAGTAGGGAGACCACTTGATACAGGATTTGAGCATGTCATTGATATAGAAGACGGGTCGAAACCCATGATCACCACACCATACAGAAATCCGAAGAAGTTCAAGGACTAAATAGAAAATCCCATAAAGGAGTTGTTGGAGATGGGGCACATCATGCCTATTTCTAGTCCCTTCACTTATTTTGTGGTATTGGTAAAGAAGAAGGATGGCACGATGAGAATGTGCATCAACTATAGGGAATTGAAAAAGAAGACCATAAAAAATAGGTACCTAATACCCAGGATTGATGAATTGATAGATGAGTTACATGTGGAGGTTTACTTCTTGAAGATTGATCCTTGATCGAGGTACCATCATATTCAGGTCAGAGAGGAGGGCATACACAAAACAACCTTCAAGTGTCACTATGGGCACTACTAGTTTCTATTCATGCCCTTCAGGCTAACTAATGGACCCGCTACCTTGGACCAATCATGTATGAACCACATATTCAACAAGTAGTTGAGGAAATTCTTATTGGTGTTTTTTGACGATATTTTGATCTCTAGAAGGACTTGGGAGGAACATATGAAGCATGTAGATGATATTCTCACCATTATGGAGGAGCAATCACTTTTTCCAAGGAGGAAAAGTGTGAGTTTGAGTTGACAGAAATCCTCTATCTGGGGCACGTGATTCGTGTTAAAGGAGTAAACGTGCATCAGGAGTAGATCCAGATGATCCAAATGATCCTAGATTGGCCCACCCCTAGATTAATCACAGAGATGTGAGGATTCTTTAGGATATGTAGCTATTATAGGCGCTTTGTGAAAGGATTTTCACCATTGGCTCCGCCATTGTCAGACCTCACCAAGAAAGGGGTGTTTTGATGGTTAGAGGATGCACATGTAGTATTCAACAAAATGAAGATGATGATCAACACTTTCCTAGTGTTAGCACTTCCAGATTTCACATAGATTTTTGTTCTGGATTGTGATGCATCCGGTGAGGGGATATGAGTGGTGTTGATGAAGAATTGACACCCAATATATTTCGAGAGTAGGAAGTTGAGGGAGCCATAAAATCTCTATCTAATTTATGATAAGGAGATGTTGGCCATCATGCATGCATTGGCCAAGTTCAAACAGTACCTGGTGGGAGGACGTTTTGTGGTTAGGACTGACCACAATAGCTTGAGATATTTCTTGGAGCAACGAGACCTAAATGCGAGGAAGTAGAAATGGGCGAGTAAGGTGAAGGCATATGATTTCGACATTGAGTATGTAAAGGGGAAGAATAACACATTTGTTGATGCCCTATCCAGGAGACTTGCAGCCTTCTCCATGACAAAGATCTCAGCAGACTAGAAGTCAATTATTTTTGTGGAATACTCCAAGAATACCTTCATCTATGAGATGATGGAGGGAAGTGTTCAGGATGACATGTACAAGTTAGTGGATGACATCATCTACTACAAATACATGATCTATCTTGTCCTTGAGTCCACACTCAAGGATAATATTTGGAGGGTGGTACATGACACATCACTGGCAGGGAACCAGGGGTATATGAAGACCTACAAGAAAGTGAGGGAGAGATTCTCCTAGAAGGGTCTCAAGGAGGATATAATTCATCATGTGAGGGAGTGCATAAATTTCCAGCAGAACAATTCAGAGTTTACACATCCTGCAGTACTGCTTCAACCATTTTTTATTATGGAGTAGAAGTGGAATAACATTTCCATGGATTTCATTACAGGGTTTCCAAAGGTAGAGGGAAGGGAGTGTATCTGCATGGTAGTGGATAGATTGGCTAAATATGCACACTTATTTTCCATTCCTTCAGAGTACATTGCATCTCAGGTAGTAGATCTATTCTTCAGGGAGGTGTTCAGACTACATGGTCTTCCAAGGAATATAGTCAGTGACTGGGATAACAAGTTTCTCAATGCGTTTTGATAAGAGTTGTTCAGGTTGTTTGGGATAGAATTGACACCTAGTACAAGATATCTCCCCCAGATAGATGGGAAAACTAATATAGTAGACAAATGGATTGAGGGGTACTTGAGGAACTATGTGTCAGGGAAGCAATGAGCATGGATAAAGTGGTTGCATCTTGGGGAGAATTGTTACAATATTACTCATCACATGTCCATCGAGATGAGCCCATTCATGGAATTGTATGGCTATGATGCCTCATATTTTGTGGATTTGGAGTTTTTGGAAAGCAGAGCTCCTAAGGCCAAAGATTGGTTGCAGGAAATCCAGGACATATTAAGAGTCCTGAAGGATAATTTTCAGGTTGCTCAGAACCAACAGAAGATGTATGCATATAGAATAGGGTAGAACACATCTTTGAGGTTGGGTACCTAGTCTTTCTCAGGTTGCATCCTTACAGAAAGTCATCGTTGAAGAAGAGTGGTGCAGAGAAATTGAAGCCTCGCTTTTATGGACCTTACAGAGTGATCAGGAGAGATGGGGATGTATCATACAAGCTGGAGCTACCAGAGGGTAGCAATATCCACAACACCTTCCTTGTATCCTTCCTCAAGAAGGAATTGGAGCAACAAGTCACCGCTTCAAAATATATTCCTCCACTATATGAGGAAGGGAAGTTGGCTCTAGCTCCCAAGAATATTGTTGATGTCAGGGAACGGAGGTTGAGAAGTCAACTCATTTGAGATTACTTGTTTGTATGGAGAGGATTTCCCGTAGAGGATTCTACTTGAGAAGGAGATAAAATCTTACAACACCCTAATCTGGAGTTGCTTGAGGATAAGAAATATTGGGAAGGGAGGACTGTAATGTCCCCTTCCAATTGATCATGATGGAGGATGAATAAATATCCTATACGACTCCCATAGGCTATAGTCAGCAAGGACAAGGGATTCACAGAGGCTTATTTGGTGTTACTAGGTTAAAAGAATAGAAAATACTAAAGTGACATTAAATAAAAATAAATAACTATATTTAAATGAAATTGGAAGAAAAATAAAGTGAGGGTTTGATTTGGTCAAAAAGGGGAAATATCTAGAAGGCCCAGAGGAAGGATAAATAGAGGGGTCACCCTTCTCTTTAGCATTACTATTTCACCTCTCATTTTGGAGTGCTCTTGGAGCCATTGTTTTGTTGGGATTTAGCAAAACCCTTCCACTACTACAGTTTGGTTTCAGTGGTGCAATATCCACCCTAGAAAGACAAGAGGGGAGTCCACCTAAGATTTCCATTAAAGTTTCAGTTTGAGGTTTATGTTCAGTTGAAAGTTTGCACATGAAGTTTGAAAAGATTTTCCAGAAGAGGCCAATCCATAACTTTGCAAGTGAAAGGAGGGTTTTGGAGAAACTGTTGTTGAGGGAATCCCTGCGGGTTAAGTACATGGTGTCTCGTGAGGCCCCGCTAGATGTCCAATAGTCATCATGCGAGGACCTTTGTGATCGGGGTTGCAACAGGTCATTTGGATTAGGTACGTGATGGTTACATGAGGGATTGGAAGGCTGCTTGATCCAGGAGGATCCAGGAAGGCTCATAGAGGTCTAGAAAGTTCTGGAACATCCAAAGAGGTCTATAATGGTTCGTTAATGATCAAAATTCAACCATCCCAAGTTATCTCAAAAATTCCATCAATGGATAGATATCGGTGATAGATTTCCAATGGTGCAAATTTCACCTCGAACAGAATTCGTATGCAAAAGTTATGAGCAGTCAAAGTTCAGTCAAACCTGGTAAAAAGTTAAAGGTCAAAGTCAAAGATGATGTCAGCAGGGTGCCACATGTCACCACTGCAAGGGTGACACATGGCACACGATTATTGGAAGCTGAATGATAAAGATACCATCCAAGTGGTCCAATTACAGGTTGACAAGTGGCAAGGTTAAGCCAATGAGAGGCTGCCACATGGTGACCTCCCATTGACATATAATGGTTAGAGTTATGTAAAATATATGGATTCAATGGGGATCAAACCCACGACCTCCATAAATTCCCAAAGACTTAACATATCCCCACTACCAATGAACCACACAATGAAACAGAATAGATCAATGGCAAGTAATATATTTGAATTAATGTTAAAGTTCAATTGGGTGGCTAAAGGGTCGAGGGCCTAAGCCCTCTACCCTAGCCTGTGGTTATAAATCTATTGCATACAACCAATGTCATAGTTCGTGCAGAGGTTAACAAATATATTCCACCATAACCATATTACGTATGGTTGTGACCATATAAAAACAAACCACAAAATATGCCACAGATCGCGGGGAATAGAACCCCCAACCTATTGCTTTATATGCTATAGTTATAACCAACAAACCATACATATGGTTTGTTAAAAACTCAATTAACCTATAGTTCAATCTACAAAATTTGGGATTTGGTTAAAAGGACCCGATGCCCTATTTAATGGAGTGCCTGGACCGAGTGATTTCGTCAATACATAGTTTATTCTCGTAACCGTGCCCTATTTAATGGGTGCACGGACCGAGGCTGGGACACCATTAATGCATAGTTTAGTATCGTAACTCATGCCCAAGGGTACCAAAGTTGTGAGGTTACATCCTAAAGCATGTCAAATGGTACTTTGGCGTAATTTCAAGAATTTTATACTCATTTTGCATGATTTTTTTCTAGGAATCCAATGGTGCACTTTGTTTATGCATTTGAGCAACATGTAAAAAGGTCATTGTAAAATGTAAGTATTTGAGCATTAATAAAAGAAGGTTTGTATTGGAAGTAGACCTGAAGAGGTAGTCCAAATTGGGTGAGCTCCACTTTTTCCAACTTGTTTATGTGATTTCATTATTGTTGTTCATTTCAAGCTCAATTATTTTGCAATTTATTTTATCATTAAAGTGGATTTGGTTAGATAAGTTCTTCACATGAAATTTGCATACAGTCAAGCGATCATTTTATTTTGAATATCAAGTAGATGTTTTTATGTATTAAAATATTAATAAGCATCTAAGGATTTTTCAGATCAATTTGGTATCAGAGCAGGTTTGACAAGTGTTTGCAAGTGAATGCTTACAAGAGCTAAACTCAAACTTGGTAAAGGAAAACTTGCAAGTTATAAGTCTAAAATTGGAAAGATATATCGAAGACATAAGATGGCTTCTGAAAAAAGAGAAGAAGAATATCATCCCATTAGTCATGAAGAGATTAGAGATACACTTAAATCATTGAAGGAAACAATAGATGAGTTAGAACGAAGAATTCAAAAAATTGTAAGCAAATAATCTTCGGTAAAAGGAGAAGGAGGAGATGAAGGTGGTGGATGTTCAAAGCCCCCTTCACCATCCTCACCATCATCATCAGTTTCTTCTTAAGTGAGTTAACATTCTTCTCGACGAAAGAATTCATCTAAGAAGTTTGAGCATAATCTGCCATTACTAAAATTGGATGTTAAGTTTGAATTTCCGACCTATGATTGAGAATTGAATGTCAAGAAATTGGATACTGGATAAAGCAAATAGAGGTATATTAGAGGGTTCAAAATATTATGGATGAGGCTGAAAGGATACAGTTAGATGCTCTTCAACTAAGTGGCACTACCTTAATATGGTGGGAGAGTAAGATGCAAGTTGATCTTGTTCAAAAGGGTAAAGCAATCTATTCCTGGGATAAGTTTAATAAGGCTATAAGGAAACAATTCTATCCACTGGAACATACACAAATGACAATGATAGAGTGGCAGCATCTAAGATAGGGTAAAGGCCAAAACATTCAGGCATATACACAGGAATTAAAAAAGAAGGCATTATCACTAGGAATTCCATTTTATACTCATGAAACTATTATGAAGTATATTGGTGGCATGCACTCATATCTTCGCCACACTATTCTAATGTTTATCCCTACTAACATTGATAAGGTTTCAGTAAAAGCTACATATCTAGAGGCTAGTAAGGGTAAGCACGCAAGAGAATATAATAATCCATTCAAGTTTGAGAAGAAATCGAAAGGTAAATGGGAAAATAAGAAATAAACCACAGTGAAGCAAGTTGAGGGGAGACCTACATGTTCCCACTATAAGAAAAAGGGACATGAGGAATCACAGTGTTGGAAGCTACATCCATAATTACATACAAGGAAATTTAAGGGAAAAGGGAATCATAAGACTGTTGCATCACCTCATCAGGATCTAGGGTTAGATTTTGGAGATGAATATAAGATCATGGCCATATGAAGTAAAGGTATATTAACTATCAATTCAAATTCTTCAATTTAGTCCACCAAAGTGGGAAGTGATATTGATCAAAAGAAGAGAAGTGATATTTTTCATGCTAGAGTGATAGTCAATCATACCAAGGTAGATACTTTATTTGACAGTGGATCTCAAGTTAATCTAATATCTGAAGCGATTGTTAAGAAGTTGGGAGTTAGATGTTGTGCCTCTTGACATTTACGACATTGTCTTGGGAAGCCCATATCTATTTAACAAGAAGGTTGTATTCTACCGAGAAGAGAATAAATATCATCTTTTCAAGAATGGGGTTGAATATATTGTCAAATCTCATCACATCAAAACTAATTCTTCTTTAGTGAGCGCAGGGAAAATGAAGAGACTCGTGAGCACAAGTAAATATTTTGTTCTTATAATAGTGAAACAAAAAACAAAAGACATAACAAATACTTTATCAGGTTGTGATCCAAATCATAAACAAGAGTTTATCAACATCATATCTAATTATGATGAGTTTTTCTAGGAACCTACAAGGTTGCCTCTAAAAAGAGAGGTTGAACATGAAATATATTTGTAGAAAGATGCTCCTCTTTCGAACATTGGAATGTACAGGTCATCAGTGATCGAGAATGCAAAAACAAAGAAGCAAGTTTAGGAGTTTCTCGATAAATGAATCATCATACCAATATCCTCTCCCATGTGGTTCTCTTATTGTTTTAGTTCCAAATAAATATGGCATGTGGAGGATGTGTATTGATTTTCGAGCCCTGAACAAGATTACACTAAAGAACTGTTATCATCTTCCCAAAATTGACGATCTACTAGATCAATTAAAGAATGTTGTATATCAAGTTATCTAAATGTGAATTTGGAAACAATTTTCTGGTTATCTAGGATATATTGTAGGGAATGGTCAGTTAAATATAGATCCTGCAAAGGTAGAAGTCATTGTAAAATGGCCCAAGCCAACTAATGCCACTAAAGTCAAGAGCTTCTTAGGAGCAGTATAGTACTGGAGAAAATTCATTGCTACCTTATCATACATAGAAACACCTATACATACATTAAAAAGTGTTAAGAATATCTTTTAGTGGGGAGGAAAGCATTAGAAAGACTTCAATACATTGAAGGAAAATATAAGGATCGCACCATTTTTGGCTTTGCCAGATCTACTATTGGATATGTGTTATATTCTTTGCATGACTAGAAATAGTGTCTACGTTGCGTCGAACATGAATGGGTAAGAGGGAGGGATATATTCCCTCCCTAATGGGGTTTCATGGGGGAGGAGTCCCCCCCTACACGGGGGTTAGGGCGCGGCGCCCTCGAATTAAAAAAAAAAAAAAAAAAACCTCGATTTTCGTGTCCATTTTTGGGAGATCCTTGGTTTTAGTGTCTAGTTATGGGATGATTTTTGGCACGTGATTTTTCTCCAATGGTTTTCCATTTATACTAAATACCATCCAATCATCTAAGTACACTTCCAAAAATTTATGGATGAACTCTTTGGATGCGGCCTCAACTACTCTAGAAAATACTGCAGGGGCATTCTTTAATCCAAATGGCATCACCATGTATTGATAACTACCACATTCTATCGTAAATGTGGTTTTATGTCTATCCTCCTATGCGATTTTTATTTAATGGTACCTAGAGAATCCATCAGTGAACGAATATGCTTCTTGACACGTTCTCCAGTACTTCATTAGTGAATGGTGTTGGGAATGGGTCATGTAAGCATGTGTCATTCAAATTCCTTAAGTAGACACATATCCTAATCCCTCCAGTCTTCTTTTCCTGTACCACCATAGGGCTAATCCATTCATATTCTTCGATTGGTTCAATGATTCCAGCGTCGATCATTCTATCTAGTTCATCCTTAACATTCTCCTTATACCTTGGGTTCAACTTGTACGGTCTATGTCATATTGGATTAGCTCCAAGTTTTAGTGGAATCTTCATCTCCCCTAAGTCACCTGATATCCCCTTCATCTCTGAGAATGTACTAGGAAATAAGTTCTGATATTATCGTAATAAGTTTTCCACCTTCTCAATTGTCTCATCATTCCAATAATCTTCTATGTGCGCAAACTTAGGATTCTCCATTGTCCCAATGTTGACTTGCTTTGTCTTTCTTGGTTTTGTATACAGCGGATACTAGCTCTGGCCCTTCTATTGCGCATGTGCCTTCTATCTCTGGTACCTAGAAATTTCTGGGGTCCCCTTCATCATATTCCTCCTCTATAACATTATAGCATTCCAATAGATTTTGGACTATTAATTTGGTTGTGTGTACACTGCCTAGGGGTTCTTCTTGTAGATTTTAATCTTGTACAATATTTACTGCAAATAGATTTTCAGTAAAATAATAGAAAATATACAATGGAAAATACAAACATTACACATAGATTTTTCCCCTGGAAACCCAAACCGGGAAAACCAACATATTCTATATTCATTCATAATAATACGTTGTTTACAATACAATATACATATAGGAGCCAACGACATCCAAAACCCTAACCCAATGACCTGGATTAGTCAAAAACCCTAATTCCTTAACCGAAAATAGAAAACCATCAGAAAAAAACCATGTTCCGAAAAACCACCTAAATATGTGACATGTTGTTTTCTTTGCATGCAGGGGGTTACAGGATTACATAGTCAACAATCAAGGGCAATAATGCCCATGGATCCTCTACACCAAGACAAATTCTCAGTGGTCACAGATTTTGTTAATGAATCTGCAACATTCTTCAATGCGTCCACCTTCATCATGAATACTTTCTTTTCTTCAATCATGTCTCTCACAAAGTGATATTGAATATCAATATGCTTTGTCTTTCAATGATAAGTCGGGTTCTTCGCCAGAAAAATTACACTTTGACTGTCACAATCTATTCTTACAACTTGTTGTACCAACCCAATACCTGAACACAATCTTTGTCACCATACTGCTTCCTTGCTTGCATGAGTGGATG